>SOPF01026328.1:61303-126479 GCA_012979155.1 Hypericum perforatum | reverse complement strand
GATTCCGAATAGTGGTTTATTGAGTGTTTATGCAATTGTCGCAAGAAGCGAAGCAGTGATCGGGAGCATAGGAGAGCGAGGAGAAAGAGTAGACCAAGATGAGGTTGCAGTAGGAAGGCAGCGGGCACTACAAGTCCAGCGAGCACTACATGGGGATAAGGCAAGTTCTGGAGCAGTGATCGCTACGAAGCTAGCGGGTACTAAAGAAGCTGAAGGCATCCCTGGAGCAGCAATCACTATGAAGCTAGCGAGCACTGGAGGCTACGAAGAGCAGAAGAAGAGTTTCCCCAGAGCAACAATCACTGCAAGTCCAGCGGTCGTTGGTCTGCCGATTTTGGCCTGCTGAAATAACAAATATTATTCTGGATTTTTATTTAGGGTTTTTGAAGGCTGGGGTATAAATATGCCTCTAGCCCTAGTTTAGAAATAACTTTTGAGTTTCGAACATTTTCTGGACGAGATTCATTTGGTTCATTCTGGGAAGAAGGCGGAAATATTGAGACTAAGCCTTCTTTACCCGTTCTTATTATAATGAATTCACTATTTGTTATCTTGATTGTTACTATCATGCGTAACGAGTAGTCTCCCTTTGAGCGTGATGCCTTAATCATGTAATCGATTGTCGTGTTAGGTTATGATTTGAATATTATGCGAAGTAATTGTTAGTTGATGAGCGTAATGCTTAATTTAGCCTGATCACCTAAGTTATGATCTGAATTAATAAGGGTGGACCGACATGCACCCAAGTTAGTGGAAAAATCAATTAGCATATTCTTAGGTATTAGTGGACCGACAGACATTAATATCAGGAGAATAACCCATTAGGAGAAATCGTAGTAATTAAGATTGCTTTAGTCTTAGGCCTAATTAATGAGTGAAAGCGTTAATTGGTAACATAGGTCTTTACAACTTTAGTTTTGTCGACCTAATGAGCGAAAGCGTTAGGTAGATGCATTAGACAACTCTGGGTACTAGTTAGGACTTCATAAGAACCATAACCTCAACATAGGCAGTCAATTCATGAAGGTATTGTGCTCAGTTCGTCTCTATTGTTAAAACTTCTCTTTTACATTTCAGTATTATTTACTTTCTTTGTGTACAAGAAATTTTCTTACCAAAATAACTATTACTCTAGTTGCACTTTTAGTTTTGTTAGATTTGCGTCCAACCCCTAGTTTGACCTCTACTTACACACTATACTATTTCAGTGCACGGCGAATTATTCGTCAATTTTTCGTACGTCAATAGCATACAAGATACTCATTCTTGTGTTATGGTGTAGATTCCATTCTGTAGGAATACATGTCAATTAACACTATACTAGAGTTATAGATACAGCTTAACTCTAGGCTTTAAGACAGACGGTATGATAAGTTCCACTCAATACTTATCATATAGATTACAGAAGATCCAAATATAGTAACTCTTTACTGTATCCCCTTACAAATCTTGCTCTTCTAGCAAGACGACATTCTGTCGTAGGATATTGCATACCTAAATATCTAACAACTGCCTCAACTTAATTAGGAATCAACGCATTTGACTCTCACTGAGGTAAACACCCGTGTGAGTGGGCTACTTTTCTGTCTAACACATTACGCAAGGTGTTCATATTGCCAAAAATAAAATTTCTATATGAAACTATCGTAAATCTAATGACTTCAAATGTTTCTCGAACACTTTTCGAGATAATGCTTTAGTCATAGAGTCTGCAACCATATCTCGCATAGATATGTATTTCATACACAATTTTATAGATTTTCCTAAATTTCTAATGAAATTTAATATCTATATGCTTAGCTCTGCTATGGAAAACACAGATCTTTTGCAAAAGCTAAAGTGACTTGCATAATACTCACTATGAGCATTCTGCAGTAGCATTCAAATACTTAAAAATTCCATTGATAGTTATCTAGTGAGCATTGCCTGGATTCTATTGATATTTGCTTACAATGCCAATAGCACAACAAATATCATTCCTGGTACACAACATTGCGTACATCATACATTCAACTATATTGGCACATGGAATCATTTCCATATTGCCTATTTGTTCAGTTATATTTGGATACAAAACCTTGCACAAATTATGACCTTTTACTAATAGAACATACTTGAGATTACTATGATTACAATTGAAATATTCTACTACTTTATGGATATATGTCTCTTGTGAAAGAGATACCATCCTTTTCAAATGATTCCTCGAAATCTTAATTCTGAGTATGTAATAAGTTACACCCATGTCTATCAATTCAAAGTTGGAAGAAAACCAAACTTTGATTTCGACAAGTAGTCCCATGTCATTTGTGGCTAAGAGAATGTCATCAATACACAAAGTGATGATGGCAATCTTTTACCTGGTTGTTTAACATATACACAGTGATCTTCGTCTATCATAATAAGATCATTTTCATAATAGTATTATGAAAACGAATCTACCACTATCTAGATGATTGCTTAAGGCCATAAATTGATCTATTTAATTTGCAAACTTTTTGTTCGCAGTCTTTTTGGATGTAGCTCTCAAGCTGAATCACATAGATTCTTTCATCCAATTCTCCATAGAGAAAAGCAATCTTAACATCCATATGATGTAACTCTAGATTCATGTTAGCGACCATAGCCAAAATGACCTTAATGGACGTGAATCTAACAACAAGAGCAAAAGTCTACTTATAGTCTATTCCTACATGTTGCTTGAATCCCTACGCAACCAGACGAGATTTGTATATTTTGACACTATTGTTTGCATTGCTCTTGACCTTGATAATCTACCTATTTCCAATAGTCTTACGTCCCTTAGGTAGATCAACCAGATTCTAAACCTGATTTTTGGTCATGGAAGACATTTTTTCCTCCATCGTATTAATCTACTCAATCTTTTGTAGAGATGATAGAGCACTAGGCACATATCTGGGCTCATCTTTATCCTGAAGAATAGTTAGAAGAACTTCACTTGGATCACCAATCTTCTTGAGTGATACCAAGGATGCATTAGCCTCACCTTCGATATCATATCATCAGTGTGGTATGCTAGTTCTACTAAACCTACAAAATTCTTGATTTTGATAAACATCTCTCATATGTTCATCATGTCTAGGAACCGTACTACTAGGCAGAAATTCCATATTCCTACTGAAATAAGGAACTATAAACCTTTCAGGACTAAGATAATTTTCTTCTAGACCATGATGAGATGGAAAGTCACAACTTTCTGTCTCAATTCTCCCACTCGGAAGAATAGGTCTAGAAGGCTCTGACTCAATAGTTTCATATAGATTAAGGTTATTGCTAACCTCTTTCAGCCTAGGAAACTTATTCTCCAAAAAGGTGACATCTCGTGACTCAATTTTTGTTATATGTCCATTGTCCAGTTCATTAATGAACACATATCCTTTAGATACCTTAGGGTACCTTATAAGGATACTTTTTTTACCTCTCAGTCTTAATTTGCTGAAAGTACTTGAAGTAGAATGGATGTAGGATGTATACCCCCATGGCTTAAAATAGGAAAGATCGGGTTTCCAATCTGTCCATGTTTCATAAGGGGTGGTAGTAATAGACCTAGAGGGCACATGGTTAAGACAACATAGACCTAACAATGTCAAGAAGGGTTATATTCCTTCTTTTAGCAATCTCATACTATTGGGGTGTCTGAGGAATGGACAACTAATGTTCAATTCCTTTTTCAACACAAAGTGCCTTAAAATCATCAGAAAGATATTCACGGTCACGATCAATTCGTAAGGCCTTTATCTTTTTACCCTTCTGATTCTCAACAAAATTCATATAGGTCATAAAGCAACTCATTGCTTCTGACTTGTAAGAAATCAGGTATATCAGACTATATCTCAAATAGTCATCAATAAAGGTGATAAAGTAATATGCACTATGTCTTGCCCTCATGTTCATTGGGTCACATATGTCTGAGTAGACTAATTGTAATGGAAATTTGGCTCAACTTTTCTATTTTACCTAGCAGTCTAGCCTTAGCTAGATAGTGTCAAGCGATCTTGGCCCACATGGCCTAGTCTAGAATGCCATAACTTAATATCATATTCTGACAAATTTGAACTGGTGACTAAAGAGTAACTTTCATATGGATCAATATCCACAATGAAAAAACCTTCTGATTTATTTCTAAGGCCATAAAAGGCATCATCCAAATACAACTTAACAACATCATTCTTAAACGACAATGAAAAACTTAAAGACATCAAAATAGATACAGAAATTAGTTTCGTTTGAATATCTGGAACAAACAACATGTCATGTAAAAGGAGAGGATAACCACTACGAAGGTGCAATTCACTATTGTCCAAATCCTTCACATTCACAGATGAGTTGTTACCAACAAAAATGGTCTATGTTCCAGTCGACAACTACCGATATTCTACAAATAAACCATGATTTCTTGCTATATGGTCTATTGCTTCTGAATCAATCATTCAACAAGAAGGGTACAAGAAGATACATTAACCTTATTCACATTAGAGTTTAAATGTACCTGCTTAAGCATCTTGCAATCTCTTGCAAAATATCCCTTCTTAAGGCAGTTATAACATTTCACCTTAGAAATATTAAATCGTCTCTTTTTCTTAGACCTTAAGCTATCTATTTTGGGTCCTAAGTTTTCAGCCTTTGGATTTTAAGAACCCTTACTATTTCCTTTTCTCTTATTCTTTCTTATTCCCAGAGCCATCCAAACTAATCAAATTAACTTCAGGATAAGATTTCATGGTAAAAAGACGATCTTCTTCTAATTCAAAGTGCCTAGCAACATCCTCAAATGTTACTAGGTGATTGAAATGAGTAAGGTTCATCTACATCTGTTCCTAGCTTAGAGGCAAGAAACGGATGACAGATTGAATCTGTTGCTCACTGCTAAGGACATGATCAGTCTCAGCTAGATCACTAGTCATGTTGGACATCATCCTCAAATGTTTCCTCATAGGAACATCGGGACGCTTCTTAAAGGTATCAAACCTTATTGTCGAAGCTCGAAACTTTGACACAGAAAGCTTCCCAAATATCAATTTGAGGACATCCCAAAGTTCTTTCGTGTTTTCATAAACACAAAATTGTCTTGTGATGTCATCCATCATAGAACTCATCGATATCAAATGAGCAATATAGTTCTATCTTTTCCAAACAACATAGGCCACACAAGCTAGCATATATTATGTAGTATTGCCTTCACCAGGCTCTAAAATAATCATAAGTACTAGCTTAAGAATCTCTTGATCTTTGAGCACGTATTGGATTTTCATGCTCTAGTTGTCATAGTTGAGTTTAAACTCATGGTTTAACTCATCAACTATCATACTAGAAGAAACTAGCATCTCTATAGGGATTTTAAAATACAAGAACACATCAAAAATTTTGATTTAGGCAATATGAACCAGTTTACTATAATCACATAACTTTAATGACTCATAGTCTTTGATTAGTCTCAAAATCAAAGTAGGTCGCTAGAGTGCTTGTTATCACCATTCAAGATTTAATCTCCAACTAAGATCATTCAAAGTTCACATATAGTAAATTCAAGTGGCATATGAATCAAACAAACACATTTATTTATTGATATCACAAATTTTCGCACATATTTGAGATTGTACAAACAAAAGTACAAACATACTCAGAAATAGGTATACAACCTATTGTACAAAAGAGTGTTCTCCTAAAATAGAATATGTACAAGGAGAAAACACCAGAAAGGGCAAAACTAATCACACATTAAACCCTAAAAGGGTGTCCTGGAGATCAAGTTTGAGAAACTAGATCCACACATAGATCAGTTTTATTAAACTCTTACAAGATGACATTTGAACGTACAATGGTTGGACTCACAAGGTTTCCCACAGGAAACAGAGTTGAGTTCAAAATCTATTTAAACAAGACCAAAGGAAACACATAAGTGTATTCCTTAGCCATGTAGTAGGTTATCTCAAAACTGCTACTCAACTTCAACACAAGAGGGGAACGTATTTCCCTTAAGAGGCCTTTGCACTCTAAGTGCATCAAAAGCATAACAAGTGCAACCTTATGGTTTTACACCAGGGGATTCCAAAGACTACTCATGTCTTTTTGGATTTTAAGGATCGTTAGCAAGTTACAAAACATTGCTAGCTAATCCTCCCCAAAAATGTAAGCTACAAACCAAATGACCTCTAGCATATCTTTATGCGCTGAGTTGATGTGTTCAATTATCACGTACATGTCATCCTTAGGTATCCGTATTGGTAAACACCTCATCAACACACGTTGTCTCAGAGACTCAGTGTTGATGTTTGGATAACTCCAGGTGGACATCATTATCTAGCAACCAATACCAGATATTTTTTGGGTCAAATCTCATGTTTCCCAAAAAAAAGATTGAAAAGTAAATTTTCAAATCTTCCGATGATCCATCGTGTGATTTATGATGCTATGTCTAGTAATTTTTGGAACTTATTCCAAAAATTTCACAGGTTAAAAAAATAATAAATATTTAGCGAATCTATTTGAAAAAACATATTTTTAAGTCAAATTTTAAAATTTAATTGAACAAAACTAATTTATCCAATTAAAAAATAAAATTTCTCCTCAATTTTGACTTCAAAGTCAATATACATCAAAATCAGGACTTAATTGAAGAAAAATTAATCCAAAAGGACTAATTTGTAATTCAATTAAAACTTACAGTGATCGATTTGAAAAAATCAGTTGGAGTATAAAAGATTTCGCAAAAAACGCGAAAATATGAAAATACCCCTCCTAGAAAATCAGGGAGTTTCTCTCTCCCTGACCTTCTCTCTCCTCTCTCGAACCTCTCTCCCTGGCGAACGCCCTTCGAATCGCCTCCTACGACTGTGAGCAAATGCTGGTGAGTCATTCAACGCCACTAGTTAGGATCGACTCGCTGTGACCTCCCAGTCACGGACGTAGGTGGCGCACCGGTCCTCGTGCCTCTGTTCGGCTTCCTGGAGGACATCTCCTTCCGTCAAAGCTCCAAGCTACTAGTGCTCGGATCTTTCATTTCTGGCAACACCGAGGTACGTAATCAGCATCAACGGGTTCAGGGTACTCCGAGGAGTCGATTGAGGTAGGCCTCCGGTGTCAAAATTGCTGGATTTGGCTGGAAATTACTTGAGTTTGATTTGGACGAAACTCGCGCAATTAGGGTTGGGTTTTTGATTTGGGATTGGAAAATTAGATTTTAATCCCAAAACTTTCACAAAAAATTCGAATCAGCCTAACCGAATAACAATTATTAAATTTGGTACTTAATTGACAAAATCAGTTTGCAATTAAGTCCAAGAACAATCTGATTTTCAATTAAATCAAGATTAACACAATTTTTAACTTAAAATATTGAATTAAAACACCATCAACGTATAAGAACACCGTACTAACCATGCTCTGATACCAATTATTGGTTTTGTGCACATAATTAACAATAATTACATGATTAATCTAGCTTAATTAAATGCAAATTAAGCCAGGAAAAAGTCATTTACTTATTTAAGCATGTGCACACATAGGTTGGAACTATCAATGGTGAGTTGCCGGTCGAAGCTTGATTATGTACGAAACGAATCGAAGCCTGGATTCTATGAAAGGACATATTCGTATGTCTACCAAAACTACGAGTGACTAAAACATAATTTTAGTTTCTAAGTGGGATTCAAAGTGGCAAAATTCACATTTGGTCCCAGGGATTTCCCTATTTATAGAGAAAAATTCCTCCTGCTTGCTTGGTATGCATCGCCACATGTCGCCACGTAGTGCAACGTGGCAGATGCCACACATGCAAGCATCCAAGTGGCTTGCTGATGTCAATGCTGACGTAAGCACTTACATCAGCAAGTCCATCAGCAATGGGCCAATGGGCCTCGGCCTAACATAGAGTGTATACAGATAAAGCCAGCATATAAGTTTTGACTGTATAAAGTTTACATCTCAAATATCAACAAAGAATAAAGGACAAATATGACTTAAAATAATGTTTCGCGATGTCAAAATAACTATACTGAGGTAAAACAAATTCTAAAAGAACTATAAACGCCACTGAACCATAACCTATTTTAACATGTCACGTAATGTCGCGACTTTCAGTGCTCTTTCACCCCTTTCTTTTTCTTGTCCTTTTTTACTTTTGGGAGAGCTGAGACTCCTTCAAGGACTCTGAGGCTGAGTTCTAGAGTTGATCATATTTTCATTAGTAACGAGTTATCCAAAATATTTAAAACGATGCAAGTAAGAGAATGGTCAGCGGTTGTACATATGAATGATCGAAAATGAGTTATCCATAACAAATGAAGCTCTATTTTCCAATTATAAATTGTCGGCAGGTCCTGGAAAGAAGTGTTTGCTGCAACATGTATCATCATGGTTATCAGGTCACATAACCTGTTTACCTTTTTCCGTGGACCTCGCAAGCTTTTCATTTTCATTTTGGCTGGGCTGACCACCATCTGTACGACACGCGGCTTGGGACAAAGGCCAATAAGGAACCACCTCCGCATCTCTCAGCATATTTCAGATAATTTTAGTAATCAATACAATTCAGAACCATTATAAGAACACTTACAAAAATCCGTCAAATTGTCCAGGAGAAATTAGATTGGAAATTGAGAAGAAATTGGAGATCAAGGGAGACTTGGTTATCACAACCATTTGATTAAACATCCATATCTCATACAAAACAACTGAAACATATTAAATACATCAAACACATAACTCCAGGACTTAATCATAAGTTTTCTGAACTAAACTTACTTAATTGAACTAATACAAGGACTTAATGGAAATAATCCAAAAACCACATAATGAAACAGACATTTACAAACACGAGAAGGCTGGGAAAGCAACACGTGCTTCCCAGATAACCTCTCCCATTATCCCACGTCCTTGCTTCACTGTTATAGCCATTAAATAGCTAGTAACGACCTTCTTCAATGGTCATAATGACCTTCGTCTTCTTCTTCTTCGACAGTTGGTTTCTTCGATGATTCTCCCCTCTCCCACATTGAACCTCCGACCAACTCTGACAATCTACGATGCCCAGAATCTTCCTCACAAAATTTTCTCCTACTTAAGTTCCTTGTCCACACAGAACTGAGTGGAAATTGAGCTTTGAGATCACTATAAAACTCCCATGAAGCCTTTGATTCAGTGTGCCGTACCACTCAACCAACACTTGATCAGAAGCTTGATTCTTATGTTTAACCATCCTTCAATTGAGAATGGATTCTGGTTCTCGCAACGGCATAAGCTGATTTGGAACATCCAGTCTGATGCTTGGTTCAACCCCTACAAACCTCTTGAGCTACAAAACATGGAAAGTTTGATGTATATTTGCAGAGGAAGGGAGATCTAATGTATATGCCACTGCACCCTTGATGTCGATGATGCGATAAGGGCCATAGTAACATGGTGCCAGTTTCCAATTAAACCTCCTCTTTAGTGAATGTTGTCGATATGGTTGGAGCTTTAACCATACCAGATCACCTATCAAAAATACCCTGTCCAAATGACCTTTGTCTACTTGCTGCTTCATCTGATATTAAGCTCGTTCTAAATGATATTTGAGCAACTTTAAATTCTCTTCGCGAGCAACTAAAGATCTATCCACTGCCTCCAACTTTGAATCTCCCGTGAAGTAAGGCAAATGAATTGGAGGTGGTTGACCATATAAAGCTTCAAAAGGAGAAACGCCTGCAGAAGTGTAAAAAGTTGAATTATACTAGAATTTAGCCAAAGATATCCAGTTGCTCCAATCATGTGGATTATCATGAGTCATGCATCTTAGATAAGTCTCCAAGCCTTTATTGACAATCTCAGTTTGACCATCAGTTTGAGGATGGTAAGCTGTTGACATTTTCAAATCCACCCCCAGCAATTTAAAAAGTTCTTGCCAAAAATTATTCAAGAAGATCGGATCTCTGTCTGTAATGATTACTTCTAGAAGGCCGTGGAGCTTGAAAATGTTATCGAGAAAAAGTTAAGCCACTATTTCTGTAGTAAATGGATGTCGTAGTGGTAGAAAATGTCCATACTTGCTTAATCGATCCACAGCCACTAATATAGTAGTGTATCCATGAGAGGAAGGAAGTCCTTCAATGAAATCCATGGATATGCATTGCCACACAGCTTCTGGAATTGGAATAGGTTGTAGCAGCCTTGGAGAAGCAGATGAATCATACTTGCATTGCTGGCAAATCAAGCAAGGTCTAACAAAACAATGTACATCCCTTTCCATTCCCTTCTAATACATCACAGTCTGCAGCTTTTTGTAAGTTGCTTGCACTCCAGAATGGCCTCCAAGAGATGAATCATGATACAATGCCATCAATCTCTTTTTCAATTGTGGATCAGAACCAACCATAAGCCTTCCTTTTTGCAGGAGTTGACCATCGCAGTTGTGATATCCCGTATATATATTGTGTGAAAGGCTTAAGTAATTTGATTGTTACTATCCATACAAACAAGGTGCACCTTCTTTTCGGACACACATCCTGAAAGAACTTCAAGCTTAAACATGTTTGGCCGAAAGTAGGATCAGGATGGGTGACCTCTTGGGAAGTTTCCCAGGGTATATGCAAGTGAGGACAAAGCACGCTAAAAAGACCTCTGTTGGTACAGTGGAGCTAGTCGATTAAATTACAAGGTGTTACAGTAGTACTGCATAATTCCAGTTGGATCTCCCTCTTGCTGCAGCTTATCGATTAAGTCTAGGATCTACTGATCATAGGAATAACTAGCTTTTATAGCCTCCATTAACTCATCAACATTCAAGACACATAAAGCAGAGAACTCAGGATCTTCAAGAAACTCAGAAATATCAATTTGTCTTGCCTGTGCAGGGAAGGAATCTTCCAGTGGCAATCGAGATAAGGCATCTGCAATTGAGTTATCAGACCCCTTCTTGTAACAAATATGGAAATCATAACTCATTAATTTAGCCAACCAAGAACACTGACTAGCAGTTGATAACTTCTGAGTTAATAAGTATTTAAGACTTATGATCAGTCTTAATAATAAAGGATTTATAAGCCAAGTAATGATGCCACTTGGTCACTGCCATCACCAAAGCCTTCAACTCTTTTTTATATACTGATAGAGCTAAGAATTTCGGACCCATTTGAAGTAAGCTATTGGATGTTTCTCCTACATTAGAACAGCATCAACTCCCTCCTTCAAAGCATCAGATTCCACAATAAAGATCTTGTTAAAATCAGGCAAAGCCAGAATTGGAGCACAGACCATGGCTGTCTTCAAGTGCAGGGGTGCCTCCTCTGCTGCAAGTGTCCATTGAAATGAATCCTTCTTCAAAAGTGTAGTTAAAGGCTTGCTGATAATTCCATAATCTCGCACAAATCTCCTATAATATCCACATAAACCAAGAAATCCACGCAGCTGCTCCAATGTTCTTAGAACTGGAAATTGCTACATACATTCAATCTTCTTCGGATTAGTTGCTATACCACCAGCACCTATGATGTGTCCCAAATACTCCACATAAGCTGATCCAAACACATACTTGCTGAGCTTGGCATACATCAGATTTTCTCTCAGAGCCTTCAAAGCTAATTCGACATGCTGCAGCTGTTGTAAATTAAAATATCATCAAAAAATAATAGTATGAACTTGCGTAAATAAGATCTAAGAACATCATTCATAACTCCCTGGAATGTTTCTAGTGCATTAGACAATCCAAAAGACATGACAAGAAATTCATAGAGTCCATCATGAGTCCTGAATGCTGTCTTATAAACATCCAAAGGGTGCATTCGAATCTGATGATAACCAGACCTGAGATCAATCTTCAAGAACCATTCAGCTCATCCCAATTCATCAAGTAGCTCCTCAATTATAGGAATAGGATACTTATCCTTGATGATGATTGCATTCAGAGTACGATAATCTACACAAAAATGCCAAATTCCATATTTTTTCTTCACCAAAACCACAGGAGATGCAAAACTACTGTGACTATGTTGAATAATCCCAGCTTGAAGCATGTCTTTTATCATCTGTTCAACAGCATCTTTCTGTGCACTCGAATGTCTATATGCCCTGAGATTAATTTGATTACTACCCTCTTGCAAATGAATGCTATACACCTGTGATCTCATAGGAGGCAATGTAGTTGGTTCTTGGAAGACATCAGGATACCAAGATAGTAACTCATCCATCTGCAAATGTTCCAATTCTGCTATCTTCAGGTCTACAAACTCTTCTTGCTCTTGTTCATCTATATCAGGAAAAAATCTAATCAAAGTCAAGTTACAAAATTCTACTTCAGATGCCTTCTTTGCAGACATTAGCTTGCACATTTGTGAAGTGGAATTCTCTTGCAGATTGCTTCTTTTTAGTTCCCTTCAATTCAATCTTATCTCCATCTACACAAAATTCCATCTACAACTCCTTAAAATTCCATTGTATCTTTCCAAAAGTTTCAAGCCATTGAACTGCTAACACCATATCATAATTTCCCAAATTCAACAGCAGAATATCAGTGACAAATGTCTTTCCTTGTAAAGTCCAAGTAAATCCTTTACAAATTTGAGAACAATGAGCTTCTCCACCATCTGCAACTCGTACTTTCATAACTTTGTAATCTTCTACAGTGCAACCCAACCTCTTTGCAACCCCGATATCAAGAAAGTTATAAGTACTTCCCTAGTCAATCAAAATAAATACAGATTGATCATAAGCTTTACCAACCACCTTCATGGTCCTAAAACTCTGTAGAGTTCGTCCTAACATGGCATGTGTAAACAAAATTGGTTCCAATCCTGTCTCTTCCTGTTCACAAAGAAGCAACTCATCCTTAACTCTGTTCAAACCACCTTCTTCTTCATCATCTGATCCTTCAATCAAGAAAGTCTTTCCCTTTTGATTACATTTATGACCAGACATGAATTTTTTAGGACAGTAAAAACACAAACCCTTGGCTCTTCTCTCTTCCATTTCAGCCTTAGTGAGTTTATGCAGCAATCCCCTCTTCTGATTCAAATTTGCAGCACTCGACCCTGGAGTTGGTAATAGTAGAGACTGGTACAAGGGAATTTTGGTGAACTCCCTTATCTTCCTAGTATGATAATTAAGTTTGTTCTCCTCCAACTGAGCCAACAGGAAAGCCTGTTCTAATGTAGAAGGAAAGAACATTTCAATTGCTAGTTCAATTTCTGGTTTCAATCTCTGCATGAAGATAGGAATGACTTGCTCTTCTGGTAAATCTAATCTGGTCAGTTTGTCTTCAAAATCAACCTGATACTCCATCACTCCACTCTTCTGCTTACAACTCAGTAGCATCTTCATGGAATTTGCATATTTGTTCTCTGCAAATCTCAACTCCACAGCAAATTTAAACTCCTCCCAAGTTAGTGCATTATCATTACTCCTCCTCTTCAAGAAACTTCGATACCACTTCAAAGCAATTCCATCCAAATGAATGTGAACCATTTTCATTTTCAAAGTAGAATCAATCTTCTCTACATCAAAATAGTGTTCACACTTGGTCAACCAATCACAAACTTCTTCGCCTTCAAACTTGGGAAATTTAAACTTCAATGCCTTCCTAGCATTAAACTCTTTTATTCCCACAGTTTCATTGATCCGTGAAGATTCTGCAGAAACTTCAACAGTTTTGTTCTTCATGCGATCACAGGATCCATCCACTTGTCTGGCCAGATTCTGATTTTGTACAGTTAACCCTGCTGCTGATGCCTCGAAAGCTTCATGCTTACTTCTAATCTCAGCACAAACTTGATCGATCTTTGATTCCAAAGTCTATTGCATTTTCTGCATCATCTCAATCGCATCTTCGTTCCTCATCTTAATCCAATAGGAACTTCGGCTCTGATACCAATTGAAGCGTGGAAAATATTCTTCAGATAATTTTAGTAATCAGTACAATTCAGAACCTTCATAAGAACACTTACAAAGATCCGTCGAATTGTCCAGGAGAAATTAGATTGGAAATTGAGAAGAAATTGGAGATCAAGGGAGACTTGGTTATCACAACCATTTGATGTTCATACAAAACAACTGAAACACATTAAATACATCAAACACATAACTGCCAGGACTTAATCGTAAGTTTTCTGAACTAAACTTACTTAATTGAACTAATACAAGGACTTAATTGAAACAATCCAAAAACCACATAACGAAATAGACATTTACAAACACGGGAAGGCTGGGAAAGCGACACGTGCTTCCCAGATAACCTCTCCCATTATCCCACGTCCTCGCTTCATCGTTATAGCCGTTGAACAGCTAGTAACGACCTTCCTCTTCTTCTTCTTCGACAGCTGGTTTCTTCGATGATTCTCCCCTCTCCCACGTTGAACCTCCGACCAACTCCGACGATCTGCGATGCCCAAAATCTTCCTCACAACAATATTGGTCCACTGGTCTGTGTGCAATCCCGTAATCTTTCAGCAGAACACACATTCTGCGTAGGAAGCTTGGAGGGTCTTCGATCTTCAACCCCATGCACAACTTGTTCCACTCACTCCATAAACCCCAAGCAATCACCAGAAACAGCTCCAGGCTTGAAGTATCCAATATTTGCTCCATCTTTTGCATCCATTCGGGCAAGTTGTTCACTTGCATCCTATCTACCCTGAGTCCAAGTGGAGAAAGCAGCCATACTCCTCTTGCCCACTGGCAGTTCTTCAAAAAATGGAAGTCCAGCTTCACATTCCGCTTACCACATATGTGGCATCCATAACGGCTTCCATTCTCTACCAAGCTTTGCTTGCTGGTGAAGTGGTCAGAAATGGCAGTCCAAGTAAAGTGTTTGACCTGGGGAGATACCTTCAGACTCATTATCTTCTTCCAAGTAAAGTGCTTAACAATTGTCGGGGGGAGTACGTCATTTTCTTCTGCTAACCACCCTGCAAAGCTTTTGTTCTTGATTGAATACCAACTATTGGGATCAACAAAACTGAAATTTTCATCACATGGGGGGCTAACAGATACTCCCCACTCCATCATAACAGCATCCGGGTCTTGATTACTATCAGTGCTTGCCGGTGGGTTATCAGGACTGGTAACCAAACTAATATCAACACGAACCCAGCAATCTAATCTTATTAACATTTCCTGAATCTTGAGATATGGTACAAGTCGAGTTAGCAGGCATATTTGCGTTCCAGGACGAAGGAACAAATAGTTATTATCAATTGTTATCAAGGGACCAATTTTCAATTTGAAATTGAGTATTTGGGGATAATCCCGGGCCCGACAGCTTCTGAGAGCAACACTGAGATGGACATCTGGAAGCGTTTGCTGTATCCAAAAAGAAATGAAGTTTTTGTCGCTTCGGTAGCGGAAGCATCTCGGAATCCACGCATGATAAAAAATATATTCACCGCTATAGTGACGATCCATGATCTCCTGCTAGATAACAATAAACATTCTTGAAATCCAATGTCAGAGACAGACACAAGCACAGAGAAAGAGAAGAGTACCTGAATAAGGCTGCTTCCACGATCACTTTGAAAATCGATGGAATCATCACGGAAACCAAAGGAATTGATAGTTTTTTGCATTCTGCAAAATGGGGTGACTCCTAATTTTCTACACTCGAAGATGACTAAATGCTGGAGAGTTTTGAATTGGTTCCAAGCAGAAAATTCCTTAAGCTCTGAGCAACGAAGGAGTACAAGCTCTTTAAGATATGCAAGGCTTCCAACCGAATCGTGAATCTTAATTAAGTTTTGACATCCTTTAAGCCATAGCTGTGATATATTTGGGGCCGCCGAGACATCTGGCACTTCTTTCAACCCGTTGCAGTCCATGATGAGCAAATAAGTGATATTCTGAAACTTCTGTAGAGAGGGAAGAAAAATAATACAATTGAGAACACATTTCCTGTGGAATATAACAAACACAAAATTAGGCGACTAGGAAAGTACCTTGAATGGCTCTTGTAACTGCACGATTTGAGTTGCCTTCTTCAACTGCAACTCGAGAAGCTCAGTCCCATGGAAGTTGGACGGCAGGGACGCTGAAGGATAATTACCCCAATTTAATACTCTCAAGCTGTTCGGAAGTTCTTTAGGGGCTTCTGAGAAGATAGCTTTTCGAATGATGAGTATCCTGAGGTTTATCATTTTCTCAAACGCCTTACCACTCCACACCACCTTTTTTTGTTGGGGAAACTCCATCATTAAGCCTTGAATTTTGCTTGTTCCCTTCAAAAGTCACATATTATAGATTGAACAAGATATGTAATTCAGTTCATGCTTACAAATTGTGAATACGGTAATATATAATTTAAAAAAAGAATTTTGCTATGCGCTTACCAGGTCTCTTGTTAAGACTTGATGAGCATCTTCATGAAACCATATTCTACTTCGTTTCCATGGTTCTCTTTCAGATTCCCGCCGTACAATTTCTCTTCCCATGCTTTGTGTAAGGTCATGCATCCACACATCTCCATTTTGTCTTTTCACAAGACACCTATCTTCAAGGATGCTAAGACCAGATTTGGGGCTGAAACCGCACCCTCCTAAAATCTCCTCAACATACTCGATCGTTGTTCCTACGAAGAAACATGCAACATCCAGAAAAATCTCCTTTTCATTGTATTCCAAGCTCTCGTAACTGATTTTGAGTATATCAAAAATGTCATTGTTCATGTTTTTCTTGTATGCATCCATCGAAGATTCCCATTCCTCTACATCCTTCCCAAACAAATGAGATCCAATTATTTCCAATGCCAATGGAATTCCCCTAGCATAACTTGATACACGAGCCAAGACATCATCAAATCCAATTGCAGGCTCACTGCTTCTAAATGCATTCCAACAAAGTAGTTTAAGAGCCTCCTCCGTATTGAGTTCTTTCACCTCGTATACCATTTCGATCCCATGCCTACTTAACAGTTGTTTGTCTTTTGTCGTTATGACCACTCTGCTGCCAGGCCCAAACCAATCACATCCGCCGGCTAATTGTTGAAGCTGTTTCAATTTATCCACGTCGTCGAGAACTAAGAGGATTCGCTTGTTCTTTAGCCTCTCTTTCATTACAGAAATTCCCCTATGAGTGTTTTGCAAGCTAATATCATTTTTCCCAAGTATATCCATAAGAATAGACTGCTGAATATGTGCCAACCCTTGTTTGGTTGTGTTTTGTCGAACATCAGCACAGAAACTGGTGCTTTCAAACTGTGCTGCAACCGAATTATAGACAGCTTTGGCAATTGTAGTTTTCCCAACACCACCAATCCCATAGATACCAACCATAGAAACATCAACATCATTTCGTCCAATACTCAGAAGAGATACAACTTTCGATTTCCGAGATTCCAACCCAATTGCATGCTCTGGGAGGTCCAATAGAGGGTGGTCCAAAATAATGGATATTTTTTGGATGATCTTGTTAATAAACTCAGCTTCTGACCTATCAATTTAGGAAAGAAGTGCATGATTCAGAATCTGCAATCTGAAAGTAGATATAATTCCAATGTTTCAAAATGGTTCCTAATGTTGGAGAGTGTCCCACATCGGAAGTTGCATGTGAGATGTGTTAATTTATAAGGTGAAAAATTCTACCTACTCACTACTTAAGGTAGGATATGGAAAATTCCTATATGGTATCAGAGTCAATTCCACTAATGAGCCCATGGGCCCATAGGCTCGCAATACCCTTGTTTCAAAGCACGAAAGGCAGTATTAGGCACATGCAAACTTTAGCCCAATGGACTTCGTTTGAGGGGGCGTATTGGAGAGTGTCCCACATTGGAAATTGCTTATGGGATTGGTTGATTTATAACAAA
Source organism: Hypericum perforatum (assembly GCA_012979155.1). Taxonomy (NCBI): domain Eukaryota; kingdom Viridiplantae; phylum Streptophyta; class Magnoliopsida; order Malpighiales; family Hypericaceae; genus Hypericum; species Hypericum perforatum. Next base: position 108,697 of record SOPF01026328.1, on the reverse strand, counting down.
TGCATGTTTCAGATATATTCAACAAATAATATCTAATGAAAGCAACTGAAACATAGGAGAAGTGAATAAATACTCACTCTTTTGTGTAAGATTCACCAGACAAGTTAGCTACTTCTCGCAAAGCAGACCTCCATTTCTCTACTTTCTCCATGTTGTCCTTGTATCTCTCCTCATGTCTGGCCATCGCTTTTCCAAAACTGCCAGTTTGGTGTCTTACATCCGATGGAGCCACTTCATAAAAGACCGGCAAAACCACTTGCTTCGTTAGGTTCCTGCATTCGAGGATTTTGACAAGTTCATCAAGGCACCAGGTGGAGGATGCATAGTTTTTGGACAACACAATGATTGAGATCCTTGAATCTTCGATTGCGGTAAGAAGAGCAGGTCGGATTTCGTCCCCTGTCCGGAGCTCCTCTTGGTCTCTGAAGGTATTGATCCCAGCTCGACAAAGTGCGCCATAAAAATGATCAGTGAATTTGAAGCGGGTGTCACCTCTGAAGCTCAAGAATACGTGGTACTTCCATTCATGATTACTCGGAACCCTGAATTGAAATAGGAATACTCCTTAAACCTTATCTCATAGCGTTTATAGTTAGAATCTCGTAACTAAGATGGCAATAAATGTCAACAATCATATAGCGGTCAAAGTGGGAAGGGACAAAAAGCGAAAAGAGAGACAAACTTTGGGCTTAAGCAGGGGATACCAAAAATGAACATGAAAGAATCGACTCAAACTATTACACAAACTTCTCTGTGTGCAGGCTTTCCCGGACAGGAAGCAATTCGTCACGATGAACTTCAACAGAACGCCCCCTGACATATGCATCCGAATCCTGGAAAATCCTCGATCGTCAGTGCCCAGACAAAACTTTCCAAATCAAATAATTAACACAACCCGTTGTTGCATATTGACTAATAAATCACTTACCACCAAGAAAGGGGCCGGCGGAATGGCTGCTTGAGCTTTATGAATCCGGTAGTACAATAACTTGCTCCATGCGAATAATAATAAAGCAGCAACAAGCAGAGCACCAGTAATGGCGATGGAGAGATGAAGCGAGTTGGGTGCTGTATCCATTACCCAGATTGGAGTTTTCAATTCGGAATCGGCCGATATCACAAGAAACTATCCATGATTTCTCAAGTCAATGAAACAACTTTTTCAGCTTCTTCTCAACATTGACTTCGAATTTTCTGGGAACGAGCCGGCCAGACTCACCAAAATATCATCGTTTTGTGATGCGACTTATTAGCATAATAACAAAAGAGTATCGACTTTGCCCGCTTTGGGGTCCGATTGGCAGTCGGACTACGTTTTTTAAAACACCATTTATAAGAATTTACCCCTTTATCATGCACTATATATTAAGTTATATTTTTGTTCATGTACTCAATTTTTTTTATTCTGTTAGTTCAATTTTTTTGAACGAATTCAAAATATTAACATTAATTTTAAACTAACAAAAATAATGATTTTGTGAAATAAATTTTTTTATTAAGTTTTAACATATTATAGATAAATTGAAAAAAATTACATTAAAATTATAAAAGAGTTCATCAACTAAAAATTGAATCATTTTTTATATAATTTTGAATAATTTTTATACCATATTAATTAGATATAAAAAATTACAAAATCAGTAACAATATAAAAAAATATGTTCGAATAGAAAAATACAAAATGGTACCAATTGTTTTTAAAAAAAACTATTTTTGTTTTTCTAATCTAACTTGGCAAAAATGTCATGTGGCTCAATTATGTCACACCGTGCAGACGATGGCGCCACGCATGTCAGCGTGGCGTAGACGCCCGTGGCCCCTGATTGAGCCACTTGGCACGAGTAGTGGAACATTTTGAATTGATAATCTCGCCCCTATAATTTCTCTCTCGTCTATGTCAATCTCGCCTCTCACCCAATTTTTGTCTTGCACCTATATCCCTGCTATAGTCCTCTCTTCTGTGTCCATGTCAATTTTGCTTTGTTTAATATAACTTAATATATTAACTATATATATGATTATAAATTAATTAGTCCAATTTGATTCAAATTAATCACTTTGACTAACAGTTTTTACATATATTATAAGCAAAAAAGCAGAATAAAATCCTAGGTTATTATATATAGAAATCATATTATTATATATAGAAATCATATATATCATATATAGAAGAAGCTTCAGGTAAGTCGCCGAGAACCTTTTGAATCACGTAATAGAATGATTTAACTGATTTCAAATGCACCTGGTGCTGTAGCTAATCGCGTTGCTCTAGAAGCATGTGTACAAGCTCGGAAAACCCTCTTTGGATTTGCCCAAGATCTTTGGAATTCATTTATTTCTCTCATCACGGAAGAAAGGACTCAGTGAACCGGGATCCTCTCTTCTCGAGAATCCATACATCCCTTATCAGTGTATGGACAGCTATCTCTCGAGTATAATATTAAAATTAATTCTAAATTAACAAAAATAATGATTTTGTGAAATAAAAATTACTTATAAATAATTTGAATTAAAAATATAAAATATATAAATTACATAAATAACTACAATATATAAATAATTAGAAATTAACTACAAAATTGAAAAAAATATTAATTTATAAATAATTACAAATTTCTAAACCAAATCAATTTGAATATTGGTTACAAAATAATTTATAAAATTTGTAATAACATAAAAAAATAATTTGAATAGAATGGTGCAAAATGTAACAAAAAAACTTTTTTAATTTTTTCTAATTTTTTTAAATAAGAAAAAACAAAAAAACCATTGTGTACCAATCGAGAAGTGCTACGAAGGCAGCAACATGGCATGGTACGGGGGTACGAAACACTCCTTCTGGCACTTGGAGGCGTGTCGCGTGTAATGCATGCACTGGGGCCGTGCAACTGGTTTAAAGCATGCAGGGCTAGGGATGAGCATTTCGGATAACCCGAACCCAAAAATCCAAATTTGCCATTATCCAAAATATCTGAAATTATATTTTTTCAAAGAACGGCCGAAGTTGAGTCGGTAGCATAAAACTTTCCTGAAGATCATCAGAGCATTGACCGTCATAGCTCTATATCGAGCCCCAGTCACGAAGATGTGGAGGAATATATTCCCCCTTCCCCTGCAAGAGTAAACCGGCCAAACCCTCTCCAAAAACCTGCCCGGCCGAACCCTCTCTGCAGACCTGCCTAGCCAAACCCTCTCCAGAAACCTACCTAACCAAACCCTCTCTAGAAACCTACCTGGCTGAACCCTCTCTGAAGACCTGCCTGGCCAAACCCTTTTCAGAAACCTACCTGGCTATTTCCGTCACGTCCATCCTTGCAATAGCTACCCATTGGAGACAAGATTCCACTTCCTCAAGCCCTCGCTCCTCTAGCATTAAGATCACAGTTTCTGGGTTACAAGGGTGCGTGGTCTGTGGTAATTCACTACCCACCATTGATTGTCCACTTTTGCTTTTAGATTTTACCTATGAGGGCTTCCGTGGGAGGGCTCTCAGCCATGATCCGAAGCGGGGTGGTTGTGATAGACCAAGCTTGATCTCCTCGACCAATTCACAGTCCCTCTCGATATATTCTAATGCTCCACAGTGGTAACAGAAAGACTGTAGCCATTCATATTTGAAAGTCACCTCCACCATCGTGCCATCCTTGAACCGTATTCTCTTACTCGTAAGTAAGGCCTATCACACATCCAAACTCACCCTAATTCGCATATACCTTCCGCACAACTCCATGTCCTCATCCATTGCAAGAAAATCACCCAGTGTATCACCCAAGGCCCGAGCCACCGATATATCATACCCTTTCAGCGGGAGGTCGTGCACTTGTACCCAGAAGGGGACTTTAAGAAGCGGGACCTTTGAGGGTTGCATTGTTCTTGGTATTGTGGCTAGCAAGATAATACACCTATCAAAGTGCCATGCTTGGTTCATCATAACCCTCTGAACATCCCAGTTGTCTTTGAAGAGGAAAAGATAGCGATTACCTCTAATCTCCGAAGCCTCAAAACCATGGCGTGTCCGCCCCAAAGTTTGCATCATACTCAGAAATATTGTTGCATTAATTATCTTCTCCATCCATACCGTTCCCACTAGGCATAGTTTGCCTTCAGCTCCCTGTCCACTGTTTAAATCTAAAGAGAGATCCAAGACTGTCATATCCTTCGCGCTACCCCTCCTAGTCGCATGCCCACGCTGGACATCGCTCTCCATATTCATGCACTTTGCACTAGTCGTGGACAAGAAAAAATTACAACAACTAATGCTCAGGAAAGAACCTTAGAATTCGTTAGTCGTTTGTAGCCCAAGACGTTGCAGATGGATCAGTAAATGCTAAACGAGGATGAAAACTGAATAAGGTTGAAATTGACGTGATGTGGTAGAGGTGTTTTTGTAACGTAGACGAGTGAAACCCTAGTTTGATAGACAAAACCCTAGAAAGGGAGAAAAGTGTAGGGATCTAAATCAACAAGGAGCAGAAATAAAGCACGATGAGCACACACACGATTTTTACATGGAAACCCTTTGATGTGAAGGATAAAAAAGTCCACTCTTACTTCTCTTACTGATAAATGATGGTAAAAGAACCCAAATTAGTCTACAAAGGATTCACAACCCACCAACAATCACCAAGAACAATAAGAGATCAAAATAGCACAAGAAGGTGTAGAAATCACCCAAAAACGGCAGGTCTGTTCGAGCAAAATTTCTGACCAAATCAGAGCTCACGAGAACAATCCGACCATTCAAAATGAAGCCCTTGATGTCACGAACAAGTAGTCAAAATTTTAGCAAAATCTGACAGCGGAAAGACCTCTGATCGTAGAGCTGACCAAAACTGTGCAAAGAAATCCGGAAAATAGAAAAGCTCTCTATTTTCTCCTTTTTTTTCGTGTGTGTTGTTTCTGCCTCTGCTCTCTTTTCCACACCTAATATTTTTACATTAAAAAGAGCTACTATTGAAAGCAAAAAAAAACCCAACATGGGCTGGACCCATAACAATCTCCCCTTCTAGCCTAACACGGGGAAGATGAACACTCTTCAATCATCACTTGAAGCTCATTCCCCCAAGCTTGCCACAAACATCAAGCTTGCTTTCTGGAACCACTTTAGTTAACATGTCTGCACTATTCTTGTTTGTATGAACTTTCTTCAGTTTCATCAGCTTATCTTTAGTCACATTTCGCAACCAATGATATCGAACATCAATGTGCTTGTTCGAGCATGATACATAGAATTCTTGCTCAGATCTATAGCACTCTGACTATCACAGAATACTACATACTCACCTTGCTTCAAACCCAATTCTCGAAGGAATCTCTTCAACCAAAGCATTTCCTTACTTGCCTCCACAGCTGCTATATACTCAGCCTCAGTAGTTGATAAAGCCACACACTTTTATAACTTAGATTGCCAAGAAATGACTCCCCCTAAAAGTGTGAACACATAACCTGAGGTAGACTTCTACTATCAAGATCACCAGCCATGTGTGCATCTGTATACCCTTCAAGAACAAGTTTGCCACCTCCATAACACAAACAAAGTTTGGAAGTGCCACACAAGTATCTGAAGATCCACTTCACTGCATCCCAGTGAACCTTACCCGGATTGGATAAGTATCTGCTCACCAAACTAACAGAATGTGCAATATCGGGCCTTGTACACACCATAGCATACATCAAAGAACCAACAATAGAAGAATAAGGAATATTTGACATACTTGCTTTCTCCTTCTCTGTTGTAAGACATGCTCTCTTACTTAGCTTAAAATGTGATGCGAGTGGTGTACTAACTGGCTTAGCATGCTTCATATTGAACCTTTCAAGCATACATTCAATATAATTTTCTTGAGATAGCCATAACTTCCTAGACTTCCAGTCACGAACAATCTCCATGCCTAAGATTTGCTTTGCAGGACCCAAACATTTTATATCAAATGACTTGGACAAATCTTTCTTCAAGTTGCTAATCATCACTGAATCTTGCCCAGCTATCAGCATATCATCTACATACAAAAGAAGAATTATGAAGTTGTCGCCAGGGAACTTTCTGAAATACACACAAGGATCTGCAGAAGTCTGTTTATAACTGTTGCTTATCATAAACGAATCAAATTTTTGATACCACTGCCTTGGTGCCTGTTTAAGCCCATAAAGACTCTTCTTCAACTTGCAAACAAGTTTCTCTTTCCCCTTTTTCTTCAAAGCCTTCAGGCTGCTCCATGTAGATTTTTTCATGTAAGTCGCCATGTAGAAAAGCAGTTTTTACATCAAGCTGCTCCAACTCAAGATCAAGACTTGCAGTTAGCCCTAAAACAGTTCTGATAGAAGTCATCTTGACAACATGAGAGAATATTTCATCAAAATAAATGCCCTTTTTCTAATTGCATCCTTTGACTACCAGTTAAGCTTTCCGCTTCACTATCTTCTCATCATCTTTCTTATTCTTGAAAACCCATCTATTTTTCAAGACTTTCTTACCTCTAGGAAGATTTACTAACTCATATGTCTCATTCTTTTTCAAAGAATCCATCTCCTCTTTCATAGCCTCGAGCCAATGATTTTTGTCTTCACTAGACAATACTTCTTGAAGACTCTCGGGCTCCCCCTCATCAGTGACTAAGATGTAATCTGTGTTTGGATACTTTGTAGAAGGTTTATGTTGAATTAATAGTGTGAGTTGTGCTTACTTAAGGTTATATGTGCAGGTACTTAGATACTCTGCCATCCTCTCTCCTGCTGTCCCCTGTTCTTCATGTGAAGACAATTTTGCATTTACATCAGCTGTGCCTAGCTGAGTGTTCTTGTTATGTTAGTTAATTTTGTTCTTCCTAGTTCTGTTATTCCTAGGTTTCAGTTGTACTACTAGTTCAGTTGTAATTCTCCATGTTATAAGGAGAAACTAGATGTTGCTTTCCAACGGCTAGATTACTGTCAGTTCAGCTGACTTCTTTCTCTCTCTCTCTCTCTCTCTCTTCTCTTATACTAAACTATAAAGCCTCTAAATAAGATGAATAAAATCAGAAGTTCATAGTTTATTAAATTCTAAGTTCTCACCTAAACTTTCATAGTATCAGAGCTCATTAAACTCCAACAAAACTATATCTGACCAACCCATATCAGAAACAGCTGCTACCACAGCTGAAAACACCACCACCACCACCAAGAAAATAGTTGCCTTTGAGTGTGAGAGTAGTTCCCATCTGAAATTCACTCCCACTCTGTTAAATGGTCAGAATTACTTATATTGGGCCAAAGCTACCAAGATGACCCTTCATAATAAGGGCATGTTGGGCTATGTCAATGGAAAAATTCCTGCTCCTCTCAATAAAGAGAGAGAAGAATTTGATGTGTGGGAAACTAATAATGAGTTGGTTATAAGGTTGATTCATAGCTCTCTTGAGCCCAAAGTTTATGATATATTTGCTCATGAAAATACATCTAAACAACTATAGGATTCTCTCATGAGGATGTATGGCAACAAGAAGAACTTGTTCAGAATTTATGAACTGAAAAAGAAGCTTGCTGAGTGCAAGCAAGGAGATACTCCCTATATTGAGTTCTTGGGAAAAATGCAGCAAGTTTGGAATGAACTTGAAATCTATAGGCCTTCAACCTCTGATTTGGTCACCATACAAAAAAGAGTTGAGCAAGATATGATCTTTGATCACCTTGCTGCTCTCAGACTAGAGTTTGGAGGACTGATAGATCAGATCTTTACTTCTTCTGAGCTTCCATCCTTTGAGGATGTGAGTGCTAGAATCCAGGCTGAAGAGACAAGGAGAGTTGTTCTTCCTAGTCACAAAGGGAAGGAAGAACTCTCCGAGTCTAGTGTGTTTTATTACCAACAAAACAGGGGAACCCCTACCAACAGAGAAAACTCTCGAGGCAGAGGGGGAGGAAGAAATTTCCCTTCCAGAGGAAGCAATCTCTACTGTGAGAATTGCAAAAAGAATGGTCACACTCAAGACAAATGTTGGTTCTTGTATCCTCACTTGAGGCCTCAAAAACCAGCTACAGCTAACCTGTCTACAGGTATCTCAAGTGGAGGTCCTGTCAAAGAACCTATCAAGTCATCAGATAGCTCAAATGATGCTGTTGAAACCTTGCTGCAGCAGCTGTTACAACAACTCAGTAAGAACACAAATCAGCAGGTGAGCTCTGCACAAACTGAGAAGGGATCCACCTCCTCTCACACTGACCATGGTAAGAATCCTATTCTAAATTACTCTATTTTCAAGCATAAGACTCGAAGCTGGATTGTGGACTCTGGTGCGAGCCATCACATGACTTTTGACAGGTCTCATTTGCTCAATATCAACCATGATCCTTCCAGATTCAAGGTCTCTGTTGAAAATGGGGAAAAACTTGATATTTCTGGTCTAGGGTTCAAATCTTTTATGCAAAACAACAGATTTTCAAAAATTCTCCTGATAAAAAATCTGACTGCTAAATTATGTCAATGAGTGAGCTCATTAAAGAACTAAGTTGTAGAGTCATTTTTTACCCTAAACACATGTTTTTTCAGGACATGAAAATAGGAAATATGATTGGTAAAGGGAGAATGAACAATGGACTGTATGTGGTTGATGAAGAGAGCTCCTTGGTTGCATCCACTCAAAGTGAACAAGTTACTTTGAGTGCATCCACTCAAAGAAACCCAGAAGCCTAGCACTTTAGGCTTGGCCACCCTTCTGACTTAGTTTTGAGTAAATTTTTGGCTTGTAAACAGTCCATTGCAAAAGATTGCACTAGTTGTAAACTGGCCAAGGCCTCCAGAAATGTATTTCCCTTGTCCAATTCTGAATACAATGGTCCTTTTGAGCTTATACATTCTGACTTGTAGACTTCATCTACTCATTCCTATAATGATTTTAAGTACTTCATCACTTTCATAGACCAATTTTCCAAAACCACTTGGTTGTTCTTATTAAAACACAAAACTGAAGTCTTGGAAAAATTTGAGGAATTTAGAAAGATGATCCTAAATCAGTTTAACAAGACAATCAAGATATTCAGATCAGATAATGGTACTGAATATCTGATTCTGTCCAAACTCCTCAAGGATTTAGGCATCATACATCAAAAATCTTGCACATACACTCCACAACAAAATGGAGTAGCTGAGAGGAAGAATATACATCTTCTAGAGGTTGCTAGGGCCATCAGATTTCAAATGAATGTGCCAAAAACCTACTAGTCTGATGCTGTTCTTATCTCTTGCTATCTCATTAATCGCACTCCATGCAAGAGTTTACAATTTAAAGCTCCTTTAGAGATATTATTTCAAAGGCCTCTTAAGTTAGATCATCTGAAAACTTTTGGTTGTGTGTGCTTTGCTCTTGTTCGTAACATTAAGAGAGACAAGCATGATCCCAAAGCTGAACAGTGCATCTTCTTGGGTTATTCTTCTATCACTAAAGGTTACAAGTGCTTTAATCTTAAAACCAAGCAAAAGTTCCTCACTCGTGACATAACGTTTGTTGAACACCAAGCCTATTATGTCAGTAAGCACACTGCAGACTTTGATGAGTTTCAGGTTGAGAAGGGCTTGAATGACACCTCTGACATCAACAAAATCAGAGTATCCTATCAAGACATTAACCCAGAAGTTACTTCTCAACCCACTGAAACCAACATAGAACTTGAAGAAGATCAGTTTCAAGAGCTTAATGACAACTCTGTTGATAAAAAAAAAGTCAGATTAACCAAATCTCCTACAAGGACTTCAATGCCTCTTGTTTATCACAGAACCACTAAGGTTCCAAGAAGAAGGTTTGGTGCTGATCATGAGATGCAGACCACAGAAGCAAATGAACCTACTAAAGAGAGAGGTCTGAGAAGATCTTTGAGACCCAGAAAACCAGTGGACTATAAGGTATATAGTGCTAAGTTGTACCCACTGGACAAATATGTATCCTATGACTCAATCTCCAGGGATCACTTATGCTTTCTTCTTAAACTTAATACTGACAGTGAACCAACAAGTTATGAAGAAGCAAAAAAGTCTAAAGTTTGGCAGGCTGCTAAGGAAGAAGAACTTGCAGCAATCAACAAGAACCAAACTTGGATCCCTGCAGATTTACCTGCTGGAAAGAAGGCAGTAAGCTATAAATGGCTCTTCAAGATCAAGTACAATAAGGATAGATCCATTGAAAGACACAAAGCAACACTTATGGTAAGGGGATTCTCATAAACTCAGGGTATAGACTACAATGAAACCTTAGTACCTGTGGCAAAGATGAACACTATAAGAGTCCTTATATCAACTGCTGCTAACTATGATTGGCCCTTATTACAGATGGATGTGAAGAACGCCTTCCTCCAAGAAGACTTAGAGGAAGAGATCTTCATGGAACCTCCTAAAGGACATCCACTGATCAAATTGGGGAAAGTTTGCAAGCTTCAAAAGGTAATTTATGGACTGAAACAGTCCCCTAGAACTTGGTACCATAGGTTAAGTAATGAGCTTATGTCCCTTAGATTTAAGAAATGTCACTCTGACAACACTTTATTTTTTTTTGAAAGCTCTGCTGAAAGAATTGTAGTGTGTATATATGTCGATGACATCATTATCACTGGCAACAATTCCAGAGGAAAAGAATATTTAAAGAGTGCTTTGAAGAGCAAATTTGACATCAAAGATTTAGGCAAGCTCAAATACTTTTTAGGGATAGAGTTTGCTTATTCTATGCAAGGCATACATGTACCAAATGAAATATGTTATAGACCTTCTGAAGGAGACCAAGAAATCAGATTCTGCTCCTATGGAGACTCCTATTGAATATGGTAAAAAATTCTCCCTTACAGAAGGCACTCCTCTCCTTAGGATTGAAAGCTTTCAAAGACTTGTTGGGAAACTTATCTATTTGACAATTACTAGACCTGAGATTGCTTTTGCTGTGAGCTTGATTAGTCAAGCAATGCATAATCCTATGTCTAGTCATGTTCAAATAGCTGACAAAATCCTTCAATACCTTAAATCCTATACTAGAAAGGATCTACTAATGCGAAAAGCAGGGCACATAACGATTTCAGCCTTCTCTGATGCAAGTATGCTTGTGCACCAGGCAGCAGATCAACCACAGGTTTTTGTACCTTTGTAGGAGGAAACCTCACCACTTGGAAAAGCAAGAAGCAAGTGGTTGTATCCAGATCCTCTGCTAAAGCAAAGTATCATGCCATGGCTTTGGTTGCTACTGAGTTGGTATGGTTGAAACAACTCGTAATAGAATTGGGGTTTCCTCATCTTGAACCTATGATGATGTTTTGTGATAACCAATCTGCTATATATATTGCTACTAACCCCATGTTTCATGAGAGAACTAAGCATATTGAGGTTGATTGTCATTATATTAGGGAGAAAGTTCAAGATAAAATCATCTCTACTCCCTATTTATGTAGTAATGAGCAAACTGCTGATATTTTTACTAAGGCATTGACTCCTAATCAATTTCAATATCTCTGCTCCAAGTTGGGATTGTATGACCTGTACAAGCCCAACTTTAAGGGGAGTGTTGAATTAGTTGTGTGAGTTATGCTTACTTTAGGTTATATATGAAGGTACTTAGATACTCTGCCATCCTCTCTCCTGCTGTCCCCTGTTCTTCATGTGAAGACAATTCTGCATTTGCATCAGTTGTGCTTAGCTGAGTGTTCTTGTTATGTTAGTTAGTCTTGTTCTTCCTAGTTCTGTTATTCCTAGATTTCAGTTGTACTGCTAGTTCAGTTGTAATTCTCCATGTTATAAGGAGAAACTAGCCGTTGCTTTCCAACAGCTAGATTACTGTCAGTTCAGCTGACTTCTTTCTCTTTCTCTCTCTTCTCTTATACTAAACTATAAAGCCTCTAAATGAGATGAATAAAATCAGAAGTTCAGAGTTTATTAAATTCTAAGTTCTCACCTAAACTTTCAATTTACGATCTCTAGTTGACCTCCTAACCTGAACATCATCCACTGGCGGGGTAAATTGCTCCCCCTGCTCATGAACCTCTTCATTATCTTGTTGAGCAATATTAGGAGCATCATCAAACTGTGGTACATCACCATCATCATCATCAGCTTGTACATCTTCAACACCATCATGTGTTGTATCAAGATCATTATGTGTTGACTGTTCAATAGAAATAGAAGTAGGAACAAAAGAAACATCAGTAGTATCAGCAAATAAATTGGAGTATGTTTGATATCTTACACTTAAAAGTTCTGCTCTCATCTCATGCTCAAAGAATACTACATCTCTGCTTCTCACTACTTTCTGCTTCTCGGGATTATAGAGTCTAAAACCATACTCTTCATCACCATAGCCAACAAACACACATGGAGTAGTCTTGGAATCAAGCTTCAATCTCTAATCTTTTGATACATGCATATAATTTTTGCATCCAAAGACTCTAAGATGTGAATATGTGGGATCACATCCCTTCCATGCTCTTTCGGGAATAACAAGACCTAAAGGAATAGATGGAGAACAGTTGATCAAGTAAACAGCAGTATTTACTGCCTCTGCCCAAAATGACTTAGGTAGATCAGACATCTTCAACATACACCTCACTTTCTCTATAATGGTTATGTTCATCCTTTCTGCAACGCCATTATGTTGTGGAGTGCCAGGAACTCTCTTCACATGTCGAATGCTATGTTGTGAACAATAATTCTTGAACTTATGTGAAGTATACTCACTACCATTGTCAGAACGAAAGCACTTCAATTTTCTTTCTGTCTCCCTTTCTACCATAGCATGAAATTTCTGAAATATCTCAAAACACTTGGCTCTTGGTCCTCAACATGTAAACCCAAGTTTTTCTAGTAGCATCATCAATAAAAGTGACAAAATATTTATTGCCACCATTAGACTCTACCTCAATAGGACCACAAACATCAGAGTGCACAAGCTCTAGCTTAGTTTGCCTCTTAGTAGATTTCCTAGCAAAAGAAGCTCTATGCTGCTTACCTGCTAAAAAATGATCACAAGGGTCAAGAGCAACTGTAGTATCAACATGAATAAGAGATTTACCTGCTAGACATTTCAAACCCTTATCACTCATGTATCCTAATCTCCGGTGCCATAAATTAGGAGAATTCTTCTCTTCCACTGCATTAAGTTCACCATAATATACACTCAAATATGTCTTGTACAAAGAGCAATATAACTCTCCATGTGTAACTATCATAGAACCCTTAGACAATTTTCACTTGCCATCTCCAAAGGTGTGTCTGAAACCTTCTTGATCAAGCACATTGGCAGATAACAAATTAAGGCGTAGATCAGGAATGTGGCGCACACCTTTCAATGTAAGTATGCATCCAACATTAGTCTTCACACGAATATCACTTAATCCAATAATGCTTACTGAGCTTTGGTTACCCATTTTAACACTACCAAAATCACCAACTTGGTAGTTCATGAAGTACTCTCTTCTCGGAATACAATGGTATGAAGCACCTATATCTATAATCCACTCTGAGTCTGAACTATCAACATGATGATACTCTGTAGTTGCACAAATCAAAGTAACACCATCATCACTCTTAGAAGCTGTTGCTGCAGTATTTTTGTCATCTCCCTCTGTCTGTGACTCATTCTTCTTCTTCTGTTCCCTTTTCAAATGGAAACAATATTTCTTGATATGACCAGGCTTCTTGCAATAATGGCATATAGTCAGATTATTTTCATCACTGGACTTAGACCTACTTCTTGAGTTATTATGGCCTTTGGGACCCCTACTCTTGCTTCTTCCTCTGTTCTCAACAACAAGAGCATGTGAATTATCAACTCCTATCTCCTTTCTTCTGATTTCTTCATTAAACATGCTTTCTTTGATGACATCCAAAGATAGCACACCATTTAGAGCAGAGTTACTAATTGTCACGACCAAGGTTTCCTAACTATCTGGCAAATAACTCAATAGAAATAAAGCCTGCAACTCATCATCAAGACAAATTTTCATGGTAGTTAACTTGTTAATAATATCCTGAAAGTCACTAAGGTGCTCAGAAATAGACTTTCCACTTTTCAACTTCAAATTCACAAGTTTCTTAATCAAAGTAGCTTTATTATGAGCAGTCTTCCGTTCATAAAGACCTTCCAATTTCTTCAATAAATCATATGGATCAGACTCTTGTGACACATGGTTGAAAATGCTTATATCAACCCATTGCCTAATAGTCCCCAAAGCATTTCTTTTCAACTTTATCCATTCTTTCTCTTCCATTTGCTCTGGTTTGGATGGCTTAGAGACACTACCATCAGACTTGATGACAGTTTCAATTGGATCATACAAGTCTTTGCAATATAACATATCTTCCATCATAGGTCTCCAAATAGAATAATTAGATGATGTCAATTTTACCATCGAATTGCTACTACCACCCGACTTCATAATGTGACAAATTAAACTCTGGCACTGATACCAAGTTGTAGGGATCTAAATCAACAACAACGAGCGGAAATAAAGCACAATGAGCACACACACGACTTTTACGTGGAAAACCCTTTGATGTGAAGGATAAAAAAAACCACGGGACCTTTCTAGGAGTCCACCCTTACTTCTCTTACTGATAAATGAGGGTAAAAGAACCCAAATCAGTCTACAAAAGATTCACAAACCACCAACAATCACCAAGAACAATAAGAGATCAAAATAGCACAAGAAGGTGTAGAAATTACCCAAAAACTGCAGGTCTGTTCGAGCAGAGTTTCTGACCAAACTAGAGCTCACGAGAACAATCCGACAGTTCAAAATGAAGCCCTTGATGTCACGAACAAGCAGTCAAAATTTCAGCAAAATCCAACGGCGAGAAGACCTCCAATCTTAGAGCTGACCGAAACTGTGCAAAGAAATCCAGAAAATAGAAAAGCTCTCTATTTTCTCCTTTTTTTCGTGTGTGTTGTTTCTGCCTCTGCTCTCTTTTCCACACCTAATATTTTTACATTAAAAAGAACTACTATTGGAAGCCCAAAAAAACCCAACATGGGGTGGACCCATAACAAAAAGAACCCTAAAAAGGGAGAAATTCTCTTAACATGTAATAAACACAATTGCAGTTTCGGTAGCTCTAATTCGAAAACTCTCTTAGCCGAGTTTCGGTAATAAACAATATCTTCCAAGATAATGCTTATTTCTTGGCCGAGTTTTGGAGACTCTTGCATGCGTACCAAAACTTGCGATTTTGGTAGAATATGTAAACCTCTTAAGTAGGAAGACTGAGAGATGTTTTGAATCAGATACATTTCCAAGGATTAATTGGTCGTCTGAGCCTCGAGCAGACAATGTTTACTAAACGGACTTGTCTGTCTCCCTGATCTTAGCGCCAACGTAGGCATTTGCCATGTCTAGGCTCAGCATTCGGATAATCCGAATTTTTTGAAATTACTTTTTTTATCCGAATTCGAATCCGAAAAGTGAATTATCCAAAATTTAAAATCCGAAATAATTTTGGATACAGATTCAGATAATCTGAATTATCCGACTTTAAAATTAGGTGATTGTTCATTAAAGTTAAATAATTTTAGACAAAATATATCTAAGTATTAACATAAAATTAGGTGATTAGTCTTTAGTTTTTTATGTTAGTTAAAGTTTAACATATGCCCATTCATCTCCCAATTTACTATATATGTTACGTATGTATCGAAATCAGTCTGACCCATTAGAATATATATTAAATGTCGCAAAAAATTCAGATTTTCGGATAATCCGAATTGAATTTTTTATCTGATTCCGAGTCTGAATCCGAAATAAAATTATTGGATAATCCTAATCCCAATCCGAAAAAAAAATCGTATATTAGATTCGGATATCGAATTTGTATATTTTGCTCACTCCTGGCCATGTCAAAGGTCAACTGCCAAAAAAACCTACAAGATATCTCGAGGTCGGAGCTGTTGACTTTCAGAAGCTAAATTTATGATTTGCTTAATGGAGTTCATGCAAGTCTGCTGTGTCAAACGACCCCTTACAGCGACTCTTCGGACGCGGCCTGATCACCTGAGTTAAGGTCAATCTTAACTGATATCCCTCATCCTAAATTATACAAATGCACATACTCTAATGTTATTTTTATAAGTCAAAGACTAGCGGAACGTATCATAATGTTTGGGAACAATTCAGGTGAGATCTTTCTAAAGTCAATGATCAGTGGAACAGACTTGTCTCTTTGTCTCTATCTCCCCGATCACAGCAGCAACATATTCGTTTCCCATAAATTTATTTTTAATGAAGTACTCGACTGTATCCTTTTTATAGATAATACCAGGGAGTCACTACTTAGGTTGGCCCATCGATCGTGTAGGCATTTCTATTCATTAATTCATGTATTTTCTCTATAAACTACACGAGGTCTCCGGTTCATATGGCTTTTTGAATGATAGATGATTGCTTTTAGGGATAATTAACTTTAGGCTCCTCGGGTTTGAGGAAATTCGTGTTTTACCCTCTCTATTTTTTACTATTATCATTCAACCTTTTAGTTTGTAAAAATTATATATTTTAGCCCCGCTCGCCGGAATCTGGCGATTTCTCTGGCAAAATCGGACCTCAGATTACAAAAATATTTTTTTCTTAAAAAAATAAATTGAAATCAATATTACCCAAGAACACAGACCACAACCTCATTCTCTCCGTCCTCCTTCATCTTCAACCTCCTGTTTATTCTCAACTAACACAACCCAACTTCACCAACCCCTTCTCCTACTTCTCTCCTGCCTAATCATCTCCCCTTACTCTTCCAATTCCAGTTCCACAAGAAACTAAACTCTCACTCTATCTCTCTCCTTCCTTATCTCCTTAAAATGTACAAATCTAGGCAATCTCCCAGATTCTCCCTCTCTCTCTCTATCTCACTACTCCATCACGGCGACGAAGCCCTACCAGAATCACCGTAGAGACCACCACAACAAGGGTGGGCCCCACCAGGGGCCCCACAAGGTCGTTGCCCTTTCAAAGCCCCCTCTCCCAACCGGCGGCGCTTCCTTCTCCTTCCCCTCCCTCCCCCCGCTCTGCTCCGACTTCTCCGACTGCCGCTCCACCCGCTTTGTCTCCAAGTTCCACCTCAATCGACCCCGGGCCGCCGCCTGCTCCTCCTGCCATGCCCCCGTCACTGAGGACGCCCTCCACACCGTCCTCACCTACGAAAAGGATAAGACTTCCGTTCAGGGCACCCTATAGGGCCTCTCCGGGTTCGAAAACTACTCTTTCGTCCTCCGGGAGCTCGGAGCCTGGCGAGAGTTCACCAAGGCGGTCTGGTGCTTCGACTTCTGGGTCCGGCAAGAGCACCACCCCAACGAGCAGGGGAAGCTCGCCACCGCCACCATCAGCATGCTCGGATACATGATCTTGTCCACGGCGAATTCAACTTTCTCCGGAGGCACCAATCCGACGTCTTTGTTGACGATCTTGTCCACGGCGAGATCCTCCATTGTTGTCTCAAGCCCAGGGGACAACTTTGGCCTGATGACATTTGCTTCCAATAGGCCGGGAACGTTGGGCCAGAGTCCACCCCAGTACCCACATAGTGCGTGCCACACGTAGACATAGTCCACAGTCCCAAATTCAGACTTTAGGTCCTTAATAGAGGCCGGCGGTGGGTATTTTAAAGGCAAGGGTAATTGGTGTTCTTAGTGTGTTTTTCAATTTTTTTAAGAAAATGATATTTTTGTAATCTTAGGTCCGATTTTTCCGGAGAAATTGCCGGATTCTGGCGAGATGGACTAAAATATACACTTTCTACAAATTTGAAGGGTTGAATGATAATAAAAAAAAGAGGGGCTGAAACATGAATTTTCTCAAACCCGAGAGACCTAAGGTTAATTATTCCTTGCTTCTATCGCAAGGGTCAACTACCATAAAAAAACTGCGGGTAGTGTGTGTTGGAAATTTGGGATGAAAGATGAAAGAGTAGTGTCTTTTAACCATAGTTTTTAAATCGGTAGTCCGATCGCGAATTGGCCAAAATACTGAACAAGGCGAGTCAGTGCGCTGATCTAACGGACCAAAAATTTTCCTGTCTGACCGTCCGGTCGAACCAAAAAATCAGACCGGCGATAATCATACTTAACAATAATTTATTTTTTTTAAATTATAAAATTTAGTCCGACCAGCAAATCGATTGGTCGGACCAGTCGACCCAGAAATCGCCCAAAAAACTGGGTCAATCTCCGGGTCGCCCAAAACACGTCATATTCGAAAATATCCAAATATCTTTTGACCTGCTAGTCATTGACTTTAGAAAGAACTCCCAAACAGTATATATGTGCCCTTTCATAGTTTAGAAACTATTCCCCGAGTTCTGACCTATTTTTTAATTTTTTGTATTCCTTAGGATTTTTTTCAGACCTCTAAAAATTCAACCAAATTCAAAATGGAACGAATATTTTTAACAAAACAAATGGATCCAAAATACCATAAACGCCCATTTTACATTTACTAGTCGCTGCCAAAATCTACTAAAATGTTTTTAATTCTTAAAATTTGATTAATCAATTTAACAAATATTTATTTTATGTACTATCTAACAAAAAAAATTGCTTACTACTCGAGAGAACAAAAGGTTGCAGCCCAATTTGTACCGAATTTATCCCCATCTTACTCTATAAGAACACATGTGAGACTAGACCTAACCACGGTTCAAATTCAAACGAATTCGAATCGAATTAGTTCAAATTTGAATAATCAAAATATTAATTCATATTCAATTCGTCCAAAGACGAATTGAATACGAATTACAAACTTTCAAATTCGAATTGAATCCGAATAGAATATGAATTGATTCTTAAATATTAAATATTTAATTACAAATTAAAAAAATAGGAATAAATGTTTAACATTTTTTGAGCAAAAAATAAAAGTTTGCACTTAATGTGCCAAAATAAGTTGCATATGGTTTATGATTTAAGGGTTTCATGATTTATGGTTTAGGGTTTAAAAGTTTAGGTTTTAGTATATAATTGAATTTAGTATTTAGGATTTTAGGATTTAGAGTTTGGGGTTTGTGATTTAAAGTTTATGATTTGATAGATAATAGAGTTTTGGATTTTAGAATTTAGGGTTTTAAGATTTTAGGGTTTAGTAGATAATTGAGTTTGAGATTTGTTTACACCAATTTTATGTGGATGTTTAGATCTTAGATGATTAGTATATGTATCATTTCATTCTTGGTTTTATTTACTCTTATTTTCTCTACTTGATGACATAATTGTATAGTAGTATGATATATATATATATATCTAATTATTAAATTTGAGGAAGAATTTATAAAGCTGAAAATTTCAATAAGAGAATTTGATAATTGAGATTGGAATATGTACAATTTAAAAAATAAAAAGTAGTATTTATAGAGTTGAAAGTTGAAATATATATATATATATTCTATAAAAATTTGAATTAAATTTAATACAAATTCAACTCAAATCGAATTCGAATAAATTTGCCGATTTGACGAATTATAAAAATCTTGAACCGAATTCAATTCGTACCATCACGAATTCGAATCGAATTGTTGACGAAACGAATTACATATGAATCGAATCGAATTATTAACGAATTGAATCGAATCGAATCGAATCGAATTACGAATCAAATTCAGTTCTTGGCCAGGTCTATGTGAGACTACTACATTTATGAGACACTTTCACCCTCCTAACAACGTCAACATCAACACACACAAAAGGTTTCAAACCCTCCTATGGATTCTACCTCTCCTACTAGCAATTTTCATGAGTTTAGCCAATCCAATGCAAAACAAGCAATACCAACTACACAAATCATGAACATAACATCCTAATGGAAAAATACTAATCTCCACCACTTCTTGCAGCAATCTCTTACAAAGCTGAACCTGTTGTCTCCTTCCTCTATGGTTCTAATAGGAGCCCTGTGCTTCCTAGTGTTAGTATTTATATGTCCTAGAGACAATCTGGATAGAACATTGTACTTGATCAATATTCAGTTGTAATATTAATTTGATTAATAATATTTGGCATTACATAAAATGAATATATTTTTTGATTGTTTGTATATATTCATATTTATGTTCCCATGAACTTATGTTGTAATTAAGAATGTGAGATCTTAATTAATAATAAACATAGTTCTTAAATTGCCCCAATTCGATGATCATCGAGAATGGGATATCGATGATGCAATGGAGATTGGTGTACGATCTGCATCATATTCTTAGAGTATGTAGTGGTTCTCACAACTACGAGATACTAAGTATTTCATGATGGATGCACAGATACTTTAGAGAGTATTGGTATACCCGACTGAGAAACCGTTTGATTTATTCTATTTATGTGTCTACGGAAATATCGGTTTGTGGAGTAGTGAAGTAGTCCTTTGACTTGAGGTCAATACGCACGACATGTACGAAGTGAAGGACCTTAACCATGACCGATGTTTGCACTCCTAACGGGGTAGATATGGCATGTGTTAGGCACACCACAAAGTATATGTGCATGGTAGTTGAGCCAAAAATAGGATTCATTCCTCGAATAGACTTGGAGAGAATACTTATCTTCTCATGATTAATTGGATCATAAATCATTGGCCAATGTGCGTCATTTTCAGAATGGTGTCTGAAGTGATGGTATGATAAATTAATAGAATGAGATAATATGATTAAATTATTAGAACAGACACGTAATCATGTTCTAGATTTAATCAAGTATTCGTGAATGAAAGGACCGTATCACTATGAGCTTCACATTACAGGTAGTTGCAATATCCTCGCAACGTACCTTATATATTGAGATAGTCTGGTTTATTGTCTAGGTTTAGACTAAGACCGTTAGTTTGACTAAGTGCTCGATATATAAGGGCCTATGGGTCACATAACAAGTAGTTCTTATTTACGAGTTGAAGTCGGTTAGATTAAATATTGATTTGATCAATATTTAATTTATAGAGAAGTAATATGATTCTATTAGATAGAATTATGATTGTAATTGTTTAATTAAGTTTGACTTAATTAAATAATAAAATATATAGCAAAATTTATTTAAAATGACTGGATCAAGCAAATAATATATTAAAAAGATTTTTGTTTTTGAAACATATAATTATTAATTAATTAATTAAAAAATAAGGGGGTGGGCGACAGTTGTTGTGCCATTATCAATTAAATAATGGTAACCTAATAAATACCTAACTATGATAACGCCGCCCCCATTTTATAATTGATTATGATAAACAATTGATTAATTAATTAATTGTTAATTAATTAATTAATTGTTGGTTTGCTATATATATGATGGGTTTGGAACACCATAAAACACACCAAAATCACAATCCTCTATATAGTTCTTCAGTTAAGAATTCTCCTAGCGAATTCACGAAGATCACGACTTTCGAGGATTCATAGATCAGGCTACGTGGATACCATAGTAGAGGAACTACTCATCAACAGAGACTTGGTCACGAAGAGCTTCGAGCATCAAAGCACTGTAAGCTATCTCTATCTATTTAATTATCGCAGATTCGATTATGTAATTTATATACAAGTCATATCAGTTAAATTATGTTGGTTAATTAAAATTTCGAATTTTAAATTCCACTGCGTTGTACTTCGAGTATAATTTTAAGAAAAATCCAACACCTAGCTGCCTCCATCTCCAGTGCAGAGGAGTTGGCGGTGGGGGTCTGTTCATCCCCATCCTGACCATAGTCTCAGGTGTTGACCTCAAGACAGCCTCAAGCTTCTCAGCTTTTATGGTCACAGGAGGGTCCATAGCCAATGTCATGTGCAACTTGTTTGCGAGGAGGAAACCCAAGTTTGGTGGTGGGACTTTGATTGACTTTGACATTGCTCTATTGTCACAGCCATGCATGTTGCTTGGAGTCAGCATTGGGGTGATCTGCAACCTTGTCTTCCCAGAGTGGCTCATCACTGTTCTGTTTGCTGTCTTCCTTGCTTGGTCCCCTCTTAAGACTTGTAAGAAGGGCTTCAAGCATTGGAGCTTGGAATCCGAAGAGGCAGACCGAGTCGGGTCCGGAAGTACTAGTCTAGAGAAAGGATTGGTTAAGGAGGAGGTAAATGGTAATGAAGAGCCTCCTCTGATCAGGGAAACCAATCACCAAGTTTTGAGGTTTCCATGGATGAAACTTGGGCTATTGATCACCATTTGGTTCTCCTTTTGCTTCCTTTACCTGCTTAGAGGCAATCAATTTGAGCAGGTACTGAATCTACTTTTCTAATTCTTAGTCTGCAATTTGGGTTATTCTTTTGGATTAATTAGCACAGAGCTCATCTCTGCATAACTGAGCTTTTAATCAATACTAGACATTATTGGAGTTCAGAAGTCTCATTCCATTTTCATTCTTATAGATGTAGAAATATGAGTTTATGTCCTGAACAAATTGATCCGAAGCAGGGTTTTTGTTATATATTTGATCAGCCACATACATGTTTCTCATTAACTTGGTTGCATCAACTCAATTTGTACAAGTTTATGGATGTGATAGGATTATCGTTTGCCAAAAATCCTATTACATCCTGGCTGCTTGATTGGTTTTCTGTCTGATATGTTATTATGATCTGTGAAGCTGTGCAGGGTTTAATACATCTGGAGCCATGTGGAACTCTATATTGGTTCCTTTCATTCATCCAAGTCCCTCTAGCACTAGCTTTCTCAGCTTGGATGCTGATGAGAAATCAACATCAAACAACAAACAAGCAGGTTGTCTGGCTTCCCACACGATTTTTTGTAGCTGTTACTTAGTTAGGATCAAATCATGACCAGTTTTTTTCCGTGAAGTTTTCCGCAAAGGAAGTAGCTGAAACAGACGAAAGAACAGCGTCGGACCATTACATCTTCCCGCTTATGGCACTTCTAGCAGGGGCATTAGGTGGAGGTTTCGGTATTGGAGGCGGGATGCTCATAAGCCCGCTTCTTCTACATATCGGTGTACCACCCGAGGTAATCTCAAACGTCGATCAATATTTGAATAGCTCCAACGGACTAACTTTATGTGGAAGATGTTACATATGAGGTAAAAAAAACAGACGCAACAATGAAGTTGAGTTCTTTCCACTTTCTCTGCAGGTCACAGCAGCAACTTGTTCCTTTATGGTACTCTTTTCCTCAACAATGTCGGCATTCCAGTACTTACTACTCGGCATGGATCACGTCGATACGGCGCTCGCGTTGTCTGCCACATGTTTCGTCGCCTCGCTTCTCGGGCTGCTAGTGGTAAAGAGAGCCATACAGGGGTATGGGAGAGCTTCCTTGATAGTGTTCTCAGTTAGCACTGTAATGATTTTGAGTACCATTCTCATGACTAGTTATGGTGCTGTTAATGTCTGGAGAGACTGTGTCTGGTAAGAACATGGGCTTCAAACTTCCTTGTTGATCAGTTGCATGCAACAATTGATCATAAATTTATAATCATCAATGGATGAGTAATGGGCATTTTCTTTGTATAATTCAAGCATTACCAGTCCTATTTAGGGGTGTATTATTGTATTTCTTAATAATATATTTCCTACCAGGTTTAGATTGACCAATCCATTTTAACTCAAAATTGTGTGATTGTGTTATTCAGGAATGAAGAATAGTTCTCGAGTTCAAATAATTGACAATTTTTTTTGTCGAATTATTTTAGTTTAATTAAAAGTACGAATTCAAGAATTCAAAATACATCAATATTATATCTCTTAAAATATTTATCAAATCAAATTTCAATTACCCGATAAATGGATAAAAAAAGCTAAAGCTAAAACCAAAGCCAAATTCTTTGGCTGTCTTTCTTCGGTGCTTGGCAACATTTTAACACTCGGATCCAAATGTAATAGTTTTCTTGTTCCTCTGCTAGTGCAATGCTTTGTGTCGCAAAATTGGTGTATTAATTAGGAAACTATTCTTGCTGTGATGTTAGGTAAGTCTAGAATTAATAAATTATATTTTTTTCAATTAAAATTTAAATTAGTCAAATTATATGTAATAGAATAAATAAAAATGTCATCGTCATTTAACCCAACAATAATAAAAATTTAGAAGATACAAAATACTAATCAAATAAAAATTTACCTTTACAAAAATAGAAATCAATAAGTTGGTCCCGACGGGAAAATACTGGCATGGATATAAATTTGAAAATAGATGTTGTTTTAACAATGTAATCAGTATTTTCTTTAACCATAATCTTAATTATAAATCTCGCTTAAAAATACGTTTGCAAGAATGAAAAGTTGAAAACTCAAAGAAATTGGCCAACTGGTTACAAATCTCCTTTGCAATCAAAGCCCACTGGGCTTTTTCCCCTTTTCTTGATTCTTCCAATCATGGGCTTCGCTTTTTCTCCATCACGAAAAGTCAAAAAGTCAAAACCCTCTCCCCTTTTCTGTTCCCCGAAGAAAAAATGGCACTTTCCGGCCACCTCAAAACCCTCCTCGCCGGCGCCCGCCGTCTCCCCCGCCGCTTCATCTCCTTCTCCACCCCAGAAGAAGCCGCAACGGCGCGCCGAAGCCGACTAACCAATCTCGGCGTGCCCCTCTCATTCATCCGCCAAACCCCACCTCCCCCGCCCAACCCCAGCACCCCGAAGCGCCCGGAGCCAGTATCCGCGCTCTCCGGAAAGCGCCTCGAGCTCCACAACAAGATTCTTAAACTTATTTACGATAATGACACGGAGGAGGCGGCTCTCTTCACCAAGCACTCGGTGTACTCAAACTGCCCGCCAACGATCTTCACCGTGGATGCGGTCATGTCGGCGCAACTTCGGCAGTCGAAGTACGGCGATCTCCTCGCGCTCCATCGGTTCGTTATCCAGGCAGGTTTTGCCCCGACTGTAACAACTTACAATTTGGTGTTCCGGGCATATCTTGATAGTGGTCGGCCGGATACTGCTCTCGAATACTACAAGCAGATGGTCAATGCAGCGCCTTTTAACCCATCCCCGTGCACGTATAGGGTTTTGATCAAAGGGTTGGTCGATAACGGGATGGTGGATCGGGCGTTGGAGTTGAGAAGAGAGGTAGTGGAGCTTAAAGGGTTCTCTCCTGACCCTTTGGTGTATCACTATCTCATGACAGGGCTGGCGAGGAATAAGGACGCTGACGGGATTTTTGAGCTTTTTGAGGAGTTTAAGGAGAAGGCGGGTGTTGTTGGGGATGGCGTGGCGGAGGATGGGCGTCTATACGGGGGATTGATGAACGGGTACTTCATGAAGGGAATGGAGAAGGAGGCTATGGAGTGTTATGAAATCGCGGTCGGGGAGAATTCAAAGGTTAGGATGAGTGATGTTGCATATACATCTGTTTTGGATGCACTTGCTAAGTACGGCAAGTTTGAGGAGGTGTTGGGATTGTTTGATAGGATGTTGAGGGAGCATAACTATCCGATGAAGGTGACTGTGAACTCGGAGAGCTTTAGTGTTATGGTAGATTGGTATTGTGGCCGTGGGAGTTTTAAGGATGCTATTGAGGTTTTCAGGAAGATGGAGTCTTATAGATGTGTTCCAGATGTGAGGTCATTCAATAATTTGATAGGTCAGTTGTGTGCAAATGGTTTGTTGGTCGAGGCGGAGGAGGTTTACGGTGAGATGGATGGAAGAGGAGTGAAGCCGAATGAGGATACGCTCGTTATGTTGATGGACGCTTGCTTTAAGGTAGGTAGAACGGACGATGGAGCTGCTTACTTCAAGAAGATGGTGGACATAGAGTTGCCCTGTAGCTTGGCTGTTTATAGCAGACTGGTAGATCATTTGGTGAAGGTGGGGAAGTTGGATGATGCAAAATCATTTTACGACCTAATGGTTAAGAAGCTGAAGATGGACAGCGCATGCTACAAGTTCATGATGGGGGCATTGAGTGATGCCGGGAGACTGGGTGAGATGCTTAAAATGGTCGACGAGATGTTGGATGACGAAACCATTGGTTTCAATGAGGAGTTGCAGGAGTTTGCTAGAGGAGAACTGAGAAAGGAAGGAAGAGAAGAGGATTTGGGGAAGCTTATGGAGGAGAAGGAGAGGCAGAAGGCTGAAGCCAAGGCTAGAGAAATCGAAGAGATTGAGGCTGCCAAGAGAAGTACTAGGGCGGCTTTTGCTTCAATCTTTCAAGCGACGAATTTAGGGAGCATTGAAGAAGTGTCCAGTTCTGCTGATGCTATTTCAAAAGATGGTGAAATCTTAGAATCCGCTCAACACTTCGGCCAGGAATGATAGGTGTACCTCTGCTGACAGCTTTAAATGTTTTGATGGATAGAGAATAAGATCTCTCCTTAACCATTCAATTTAGATTGTCTATTGTCCATGTTAGAGCCTTTTTGTAATGCAGACACCTGAGCGAGACCACCCAAAACAGCTGCATTGTATTGCAACGACGTCAATCTTGTTGGGTTATTTCCGCCCTCTCCTGCAGCTAATTGTAATTTGAGATCAATGAAATGTGAGAAAGATATACACTACTACAGTTCCAAAAATAAGTTGAATTTGCCAGGTTAAATAAACCAGACCGTGATGTGCACAGCAAACCAAATTGGTCAGAAATTGTCAAAACTTTCACCGACTTGTCTAACTTTCCAATCCAGATGTAGAAGAGTGGTCGGAAACTGTCTTAACTATGCTCACTGAGAATGAGAATGGAGCCACTGAACAACTGGGGAAGGTTCACTGACTTTTTTTTGGTCTAAAAGTGGGGGGAAGCGAGCCCCGAATATATAGAAAGGGATCAAATCCGTACAAGGTGGCGGCTAGTCTCATCGTGAGAGCTAGCGGCACGAGGACGGGAGTTCACCTCAGGTGAGGCTGCGGTTCCGGGCCTCGTTAAAACCCTCTGCCGATAAAAACCCTGAGGGAAAACCCGGGCAGTAGGGAAAGAGTACCCAGAAATCGCAGATGGAGTCCGACCGTCCTCGTTTGCAAAACGAGTGCCTCGGGGAAAACTAATGCCCATCAAATCATCAGTATACACTCCTAAACAAAAGCTAAAAGGGGTGTCTAAAGTGATGCCCTCACGAGACATCTGAACGCCATGCTTCGATAAAATGTCTGCCAGGCGGTTGCCTTCTCTCCAGACATGCTGGATCTCAACCTCCCAGTCCCGCTGCAGCAGCTCCTGCAATCGTGAGATTAAGTGGGCTAATGGGTGCACCCTATCCCTCTCTCGACCAGCGCACATGATCACCATCGTAGAGTCAACCTCCGCCTGGACTCTCCTAAATCCCTATCCCATGTCATCTCGAGACCGGTGATAATTGCCCAGAGCTCGGCAGCCAAAGAGGTGCAGGTGCCAAGGGCCTTGGTAAACCCGAACACCCAATGGCCGCCTGAGTCTCGGACAACGCCGCCAGCTCCAGCAGGACCAGGATTGCCCGTCGAAGCCCCATCTTTATTGAGCTTGACCAAGCCCTCTGCAGGTCGTTGCCAGGAGATGAGAATCTCGTGACGTGGTAAGGGGAGTGGAGTATCTTGGTCCGCAAGGATGCGGGCAAACTCCTGTGCCTGTGAGCGAATAAGGGAGGGGGTATGCCTCTGTGATGTACCCGGATGAAAAACCACCTCGTTCCTCCATCTCCAAAGCCACCAGCAAGCTGTGATGAAGGTCGTGGACCAAGGGGGGACTCCTCAGTGGTGGTGCTGGGAGCTGTATTAGCTCAGAGCCAGTAATATGGGTTTAGCTCGGAGTAGAACAGTTGTGGGAGACTCGGTCGGAGGGCCCTCCACACTACCTTCGAGAACTTGCAATCACACAACAAATGCATCAGAGTTTCAGAAAAAGAATTACACCTAGGGCACCTGTCTTCATCCGTGAAGTGCCGTCGTGCTCTTTCTGCGTTGGTCATCAGTCAACGGTGACCAATCAACCAAGCAAAAAGACGAATTCGCTCAGGGACCCGGAGCTTCCAGATGTGAGTCCATAGCGGGTCCGCCTCTGGGGCCTCCTCCCTTTTACAAATCTCCTTATAAAGAGATTGTGTCGAGTAGCGGCCATCTTGTGTCAGTCCCCACGAAATAGCATCTTCCCAATCCACGGAAACCTGCAAAAAGGTCGCAGTCAGTGAACTAATCACGTGAGAAGGTAAGAGCCATTCCAGTCTGGCAAGATCCCAGCCTCCACTCTGGGACCAATAATCGGCTACGGGCCTATCTGCCTCTAGGGGAGTAATCGGGGTGGTTTGGTGGTTTCGAGGTGATTTTTCACACTAAATCGACAAATTTAAGATGACGATTTTGAAACCATTGGTTTCATGGTTTTTCGAAAAACCAATTGTTTCGCGGTGTCGTGGTTTTATGGTTTCGTGGTTTGGTATCGGTTTGAAACCGTTTATTAATTTCTGAAATGATATGGGCCAAAATAGAGGCACATTTCGGAAAGTCCAAACTAAAAAAAACGAATATTTAGGGTCCATCCATTAACCTCCTGCAACCAAAGAACGAATATTCCTTTTTCATCTGATGACAAGTTGACAACTGCTCCTCCATGGAATGAAACCTGCAAATTAAACATGTAAATTAAACAGAACATCTTATATTAAACTGCTCCTCCAAGCTCCTTTTCCACACCATCAATTTGGAGGTTTAGGGTTTCTGGGATTAATTGGGAACGGATTATGACTAGAGTATAGGGTGGAAGGGAAGGGCATAGGATTGGGAGAGGGTGGAGTCGAGGGCGGCGATCGAGGGCGGCAGCGACGGTGGCTGCTTGTGTGGTAGAGAAGATAGATGGATACTAGTTAGGTCTTTTAGTTTGGGAGGGGCATTTTCCGTCGGGCTCTAAGAGTCTTAGGTTTTGGATGTGATTTTATACTATATTATATATATATAATATAGTTGGTTCGTCGATGTCTCGGTCGGTTTCAGAATTCCAACCGAACCACACAGCTGTGTCTGTCGGTATCGGCTCTCCCTTATCTGCCTCCCTCGTTGGGAGGTCTGTAAGTAGGTGGTTACAAAGAGGGGAAGGGAGCAACCAAGGGTCCTCCCAGAAAGTAGTATGATTACCGTTCCTTACCTTGTGACGGAAGCTGTTCCGCGCTCTCTTCCGAGAGGGTCTACTCTTTTCCTTATAAGTTTCCTGCTGTTTTTCTAGATGACAGGTCGTCTGCCTAGATAACCTGGCGTACGCCAACAATGTCTGGCGTGCACCAAGTTTAACAATTTAGAAGACTTGGAGTACGCCAACTCTTCTGGCATGAGAATTTTTGCCTCGGATGGCCAAAGTTGGCATACGCCACCAATTTCTGGCGTGCGCCAACACAACAGATTTTTTAAGCAGAATTGCACAAATGAGTAAGTAAGGTAAAATCGTCCCACAAGGATCGAGTTTAAAGCTTCAACTAGGATTTGTAACTTGTCTAAGA
The DNA here is from genome assembly GCA_012979155.1 of Hypericum perforatum. Lineage (NCBI taxonomy): Eukaryota > Viridiplantae > Streptophyta > Magnoliopsida > Malpighiales > Hypericaceae > Hypericum > Hypericum perforatum. Next base: position 79,406 of record SOPF01026328.1, on the reverse strand, counting down.
TCAATTTATGAAGTGGTTTGATGGAAACACTCGTTCTAAGTCGGTTTACTAATCTACAAAGTATGAACTTAGTTACTTGAAGGTTTGATTTTCTAACAGATTTTTAACAACTTAATATACACAAATGAGCAAGGTGAACTTAAAACTACAATAATCATCAAATTTAGAAGGTTTACTAAGTACATAACATGGTCCTAGTGTTTCAAAATTAACCAAACTACACTCTCGTGCTAGAATAGCCTAAATTGCTTCTTTACCATGCTTAGAATGGTAAGATGTTCTCTCGACCCCAAAAACCAACTAAGCATAGCAAAGAACCAACTATATGCATCACTTTAAGGACAATAAATCACTGAGTAAGAGTATTAGCAACTCGAACCAGCAACTTATCTAACTAACCTTTCCATTTAAACTATCTCCTCTCGGTTTCAAGTTTAAACTAACTTCTAACCTTGGTGATCAAGCAAGTTTAACATGGCATTAAGTTCGTTAGTTTGACATGTTCATCATGTTTTTAACCCTCTAAACCGTGACTAAGTAGTGGCTTTAAGCCACCAAACTCAAAGATTAACTACTCACACATGCTTGCAAAGAACAATATACACATAAACATGAACATACTTAGCATTAATTAACTAAATGAAGAGTCTAAGTGAAGAAAGCTTTACAAGGGTGAAGCTAGCTTTCTTCCTCACGTTCTTCACTGAAAGATGGCCCAAGTTCGTGCTGCCACTCCTCTCTCACTCTCTCTCCTTGTCTATTCTACACTAATGTTCATTATTAACATAAAACAAAAGTCAAAAGTAAAAACTAATATAAACTAACATAATATCCTAACAACTATCCACCCTTTACTCCACACTGGTCTGCCAAGGTCACAAGAAGCCCAAAATTCCTGAGTGCATGGCCCCCTCCAGTGTTTTCCACTCAAAGAGGCAAGTGGCAGCTCTGTCACTGTCTGGTCTGGCATGCGCCAATTGTGCCTGGCATGCGCCAGATCCTCAGGTGCTCGCCAACTGTGTCTGGCGCGCGCCAGGTCTTAGGTGCTCGGTCATTCGCGTCTGGTCATTCTTGCTCATGGTCATTTGCTTTTGGTGCATTTTTGGCGTACGCCACCTTCTTCTAGCGTGTGCCAGGTCTTCAGCGTTGCTCTTTTTTGCCTTCACATCATTCTTCTCGTCCATGCATCTGCTCATCTAGCTCGGTCATCATCCATTTCCTCGACTTAGCTCCTAAAAACCATAAAACATAATGAAAAACAAACAACTAAAAACATAAACTACAAAAAATTAAGACAAAGATAACTAAAACTAAAATAAAACAACCTAAAAAAACTAAGAACGAACTAGAAAATGGACACAAGTAATGAGTCTTTTAAGCACTCATCACACCCCCACACTTGAATCTTAGCTTGTCCCCAAGCAAGACTCAAATGTGGACAAGAACAACACAAAAATCACAAACACACACACAAACACATAACAAGGTAAAGACTTGGCACGACTCGATCAATACTTAACTTCCCTCAAAAATATCAACTTATATTAAAATCTCATCATAAACCTAGTTAGTTCATCAATTATAAAACACAAAGCACTACAAACTAGTAGACACCTCGATACTCTATTGTTTAAACAAGTATTAAATCTATGTAAAAGACACTAGAAGGTTAACTCTCGAGGATAATAAAGTGTATCACTCATATAATGTGTATGGTCAACTTTCCTATCACCCGCATACAGGTCAATATCTCAAAGCATCCTACGTCCTACTCAGCGCTATCTAAAAATCCCAATAGTTGTCAATGATGGGGGGCTTTTTCATCGGGTTGTAATGGGGCTGAAGGTCAGGGTGAGGTAAAAATATATGGAAAGTGGCTAAACCACCCAATCCGAGGACTAAATACATGAACTAAGTAGTCACTCGTCTAATCTAAAACATCCTCACCAAATATAATAAATATACACTCCCCAATATCCCAATTTACAAAGACCAAGAAGCTCAAGTTTTACCTAGACTTATGCTTATTCAACTTCACATTCTTTTTCTTTCTTTCCTTTTTCTTTCTTTTTCTCATTCATTTTTTTTACTTCTTTTTCTTTCTTTCTTTCTTTCTTTCTCTTTTTTTTACTTTTACATTCAACTTACTGTACAAACTGCACATGTCTAGGCTAACTTGGCTTCTCGACTGGTCATATACCATAAAATAATCCCAACTATATACCCCAAGTCGGTTTTAGATACCAACTACTCCCAATACAATATATCCCCAACATACGTAACCTAAATGTCCTCAAATTGGATGATCAAAGGTAGGGATAATGATAGATAATAGGCTATGGTAACCGGTTTCCTCATCTAAGATCAAGAAAAGGTTTGGCTCAAAGGGTTTATTGCAATTAGTAATAAGGGATTTTGGTTCTAAGGCTCTAGGCTCAAATATCAAAGAATGCCCCATCATCTCACTAACTTCCATGCAACCTAAACTATGATAAGTACTAGTAGGATGCCTCGATTAACTAACACTAATATGCACCTCATGAAAAATAGAGACCGGTGTCTCATTCGTCGGCTAAAATCCTCATAAGGTACACTCAAAAACCCTGTAGTCTAGTCTACATAGTGAAACTACTCGCCTAAACAACAGAGTATTAGGTTTGTACCAATTTCTAGGCTTTGTGCTCGAATTAAATTCCTAACTAAGAGTTTGATAAAATTCTAACACAAGTTGAAAATTTTTGAGGGGGGTCAAATTTATCAAAATTTCATGCGAAGTCTTAACCTACACGTCCTAGACAAACTAAACATCCTAAAAAGGAAGATTTTTGGAAGGAACCCTCCCCCACACTTGAATGACACAATGTCCTCAAGGTGTCTAATACACGCATACAAAATCACAAATATCACACAAAAATAAAAACACAAACATGCAAGAAATCAAAAGCAAAGATAAGCAAACAAACACACTTAACAAAAATCTAATACATAAAAGGGCAAATTAATAAAGTAAAACAAAAATAAAAAGAATAAGGAAGTAGGAGCTCCCTGTCAATCTCGTGATGGCGACTGTGGTGGAAAGGAAAATCCACTGCCGAAGTTCTCGACCCACTGTCGCATCCACGTTGTGTGTACCCTCTGCTCAGCTCTGAAGGCGCGCTGCTCCTCCATCTCAGCTCTTTGCTGCGCCTCCATGCGAGTAGTTGCTGATGTCAAATGCTGAAGCTGGATACCATATCCCTAAAACTGGTCTCCGTAGCCTTGCAGCTGCAACTGCATCACAGAAAACTAATCATGAAGATCTACCTGCGGGCGTGGAGACTGATGGCTGCTGCTAGCCTCGTCATGATGCTCTTCCTATGGGTCCTGCTCCTGAGGGATCTGCTCCTGTACCGGCAGTGGAAGGCCCAATCTAGAAAGGGTAGCGAGGACTGCCTGATGCTCCTTACACGGCTTATACCGCACTATCTCCTCGCCATCTCGAGTCATCGTTCTCTTGATGAGCTTGCTGTAGTGGAGCTTGTCGATGTCAAGATCCACCAGCTCCACGTATGTCCCTGTGTACTCTGAAAATATCATAGGAAAATGGTGATGTGCAATGCGAGAAATGATATGACCTAGGTATAGATGCCTAGGTTCCCTATCGCTAATCGAACGTGCAAAGTAGTCAACCACCATAGCATAAGTGCTAAACCTAATATCGTGGCAGAGGCAGTCGATGGCATATAGCTGAGATCTGAAAACCTTAGACTCTTCCCATTGACCAGAGAAGGACAAAGTCATATATCGATGGAGGATTCCTAAGTATGGTTCTCTAATCAGCATATTAGGCATCCTCCCCGACTCGTATCTAGCAAAACCAGTGATATCATGCCAAGCCTGGTGAGCTAAACTAGTTGGTTCGAAATCTAAAGCTCCATCTCCAGTCTTAAGCTCAAAAAGGTCAATGAATTCAGCTTCATTCATGCTAAACTCAGTATCAAATACTCGTGCACTGAATGAACTCCTGTTCGGCTCAACCTGCAAAGTGCAGTAGAACTTTAGCACTAACTCCTGCCTAGCCAAAATCTCTCTATCCTAAAAGTACCCCCACCCTAGCTTCTCAAAAGCCTCTATCAACTCATCAGCTACCCCTAAGATTCTCATGTCATTCCAATTAATCTTGAAATGTCCTACAGTAGTGAGTCGAGAGAATCTTTGGTACCTCTCTCCCTCCCAATCGTTGAAGATTGTGAAGGGAGCATTGTAGCAGTGGCGAATGTCTCTGGGTCGATCTGATAAAGAGTCTGACCCTGATGGTGTTGGAGTCCGCGCATGCTTCCCTGTGTTCCTCTTGATGATCCGGCTTGATCCTTCAGTTCTTGACATCGTGGATTGTGTTTTCGGACTTAGGTAATGTGGGCAAAGTATCCGGGATGCTTAGGCACGTGTAGATCTGAGTTTCGGATTCGAGAATTTTGGTGGATTGTGAATTATGACCAAAAATTGGCTACGACAGAATATCTAGTCTCCAATTTGACCTAGCTGGCGTACGCCACGTTTTACATTTTTCATTTCTGGTGCACGCCAAAGTGTTCTAGCGCGCGCCAGATGGTTATCTCAGGCAATATTGGCATGCGCCAATGGTGTATGGCGTGCGCCAGATAGCGAATCTTTGGGTAAATAGCTCTTGCCATTTACATACTACCTATGCTAACTAATTAACAAACACTTAGACTAATAAATTATAAAAACAACACACAAATATACAACTAAACTAATTTTTTTGTGTGTTTTAATGGTGTTTTTTTATTTTTTTGGCTTTTATTTATGCTGCGTTCCTGGAAAACTTGAAAACCAGACGCCCCATTCTGATGGGTCATTATCTCTTGATGGATTGTTAGTTATCGCAACCTTTTTGGCCTAAAGCCTAGTAGGGTTACGACATAATAGCACGGTCACTCAATTGGCGTGTAGTACTATATCTAATACAATCACCATCAGAGATGTAATTTCGATATTCGTCGCTCACACAGATCTTCAATCGCGTACCAAGACGAACTCCCTGGCCTCGCAACCTTGGCAACTTTGAGCTAAATTGGGTCTTGACGTAACAGGATAGTTCGCTCGGTTTGCGACATGGTACTGTGTTTGCTACAAACACCGTCATGTATTAACTTGCCTCATTTGTGGCAGAAACCTAATGTTGTCATTCTATTCTTATAGGCACTCTTTGAAGTTCCTCTGGAGTGCCTCAAGAAATTTTTCTCTCTCCGCTCAGTTTTTAAGGTTTCTTTTGCCCTTCTCAAAATGATTAGGCAAATATCAATCGGAATTTTTCTCGAAATTAACATTCTAACTAAATACATATATTTAGCACAAAACATATTTACAAAACTAATGCTGACCTTGCAAAATGCACAACTCCTAGTGCGAGTACTGTGATAGACTACCTCTCTTAAGGACTCTTTGGGCTCTAAGCCTAGTCAAGTCACCCTGTAGTACCACAGTATTCACACTTGTGATGAGTCTCTCGTATGAACCCGGCCAATGCGTTCAATTCACTACATGGGAAAGAAAATAATATAAACCCTATTAGTAAAAATAATAGAAATATATACTATTACTAATAAAAATAAACCTAAACATGCTGATTTAACGTCGTCAGCTTGACTATCTCCGTGTTTATGCATTATTCAACTTATTAACCAATTGCACTTCCGCAATTAGGTTAATATTGCCTCCCCCATGGTAGATTTTGCAGCGTTGGCCATTAACTCTAAAAACCTCTCCCTTGGTACTTTGTAAATCAAGTGCCCCAAAAGGGAACACCTTAATAATCTTGTAAGGTCCATTCCTCTTAGATTTGAGCTTCCCAGGGAAGAGTTTAAATCTAGAGTTAAAAAGAAGAACATGTTGACCCTCTTTAAAATCTTTCCCGATAATATGGGCATCATGTCTCTTTTTTGTCTTTTCCTTATAGAGTCTCGAGCTTTCGAATGCAAGATCTCGAATTTCTTCAAACTCATAGAGTTGGAGAATTCTTCGTTCTCCCACCTTTTTGTAATCGTAATTAAGGGTCTTGATGGCCCAAAATGCACGATGCTCAAGTTCCACAGAAAGATGGCATGCTTTGCCGTAAACTAGCATATAGGGTGACATTCTTATTGGAGTTCGAAATGCAGTTCGATATGCCCATAAGGCATCATCGAGCTTGTTCAACCAATCTTTCCTAGCTGATCCAACCGTCTTTTTCAGAATCTTTTTGAGCTCTCGATTTGAAAGCTCAACCTGTCTGCTTGTTTGGGGATGATAAGGTGTTGCCACCTTATGAGTGATGAGTGTCGAAAACACTCATTACTTGTATTTATTTTGTATAAGTTTTCTAGTGTTTATAGTTGGTTTAGTTGCTTATTAGTTGTCAAAGTGTTAATTCTCGTTCATTGTATATTTTGGTTGAGTTTATCGTTACTCATTGTATTTTCTTGTGTTTAGGAGCATATTTGAGAAGAATAGAGGATGCTCGACCAAATGCACGAAGGCATGGCCAAAAAGGAGCATACAAAGGCGAGAATGGCAATTCTGTGGAGCCTGGCGCATGCCAATGAAGAATGGCACACGCCATGTAAGCTCAAAAAATGAGCAACGTCGTTGCTCGCGTATGCCAGGCCAGACCTCTTATGACTAATATGATGATAACTTTTTCATCCGATGTCCAAATGAGACGAATGAGGTGGCGTTGGAAAGAAGACATCCAGGGCTACAACTTTGTCACTAATATGCCTCTTCAAATTCGGAGTCTAAGAGGTCTAACTCTGAAGAATGTGGACACCTTTGTAGCTGGCAATGAATTTTCCTCAACATGGCGTACGGCAATGGTACATGGCGTACGCCAATGGTACATGGCGTACGCCAACCCCTGACAGAGACACAATTAGGCCAGCCACTTGCACATTTGAGTGGAAAACATGTGGGAGAGCCAAGGCATGCAGATTTTAACCATTTGTGGGGATGGCAGACATGTATATGAGACATCTTTGAGTAGTTATTAGGATATTAGAGTTTTTAAACATTAAACTTACCTTTGCTTTTGACTTTTGATTTTGGTAATGTAATAAGTGTGTAATAAGCAAACAAGTAAGGTAGAGGCAGAGAGTGGAGAGAGAGGAGAGGCAGAGAGTGGAGAGAGAGGAGAGGCCACGAAATTGAAAGATAGTCTCTGCCAAGAGGAAGGAACGTGATGGAGGAGGAAGAAAAGCTTCAAGAACATGATTAAGCTTCCTTCTCCTTAACTCTTTCCTTTGTATTTATGCTTATGTTCATATTGTATATAAGTATGTTGTTGATTATAAGCATGTGTAAGTAGTTTGTTTGTGAGTTTGGTGCCTTGAAACCAAACATGTAGCCACAGTTTAAGAGAGTAAAAAATGATAAGGAACATGTTTTGATTAACGAACTTAAGGCTTAATCATGGTTTCACTTAGGTTATGATCATCATTAGTCTTAGTAACTATGCTTTAGTTTCGACAAGAGTCTAGTGGCCAAATAAGTTCGGTTTTGACACAACCAACTTTGGTTTTGACAAAGTCATAGCAACCATGCATTGGTTTAGACTAATTGGCTGTGATAAAATCTTTGTGAGTAACCTTGACTATGAACTTAGTTAATCCTTGAGACCAAAAGGAGATGGGATTAGTAGAAAGGTTAATCAGATGATTTGTTGCCTTGGTGAAGAGAAATCCTCCTTAGTAACTTGTTGTCCACTGAGTGATATGGATAGTTGGTGCTTAGCTAAGTGAAGTTGGCTTTTGGGGTCAAGAGAACATCTTGCCATTCTAAGCGTAGTTGAAGATCAATTTAGACAAATCTAGCACAAGAGTGTAGATTGGTCGCCTTCGAAACACTCGGACCATGTCACATACTTAATAAACTCCCTGAATCAAATGGTTACATTCGTTTTAAGTGCACCTTACTCACTTTTGTGTTTTAAGTTGTTAAATCTTAGTTTAGTTAGTTAAACCAGTAGACAGTTTCTCTGCTGCCCGACACCTGGCGTACGCCAAGTCCTATTGGCATACGCCAACCAAGACAAAACGAGAGACTTGGCATACGCCAGCCACATCTGGCGTACGCCAATCAGACCCAGACTGCAGAATCTCCCTTACGGAAGTGATCAATCATTTGTAGGTTTAGATTTAGGTAGATCTTTCTCATTAATTTTGTCCTAGACTAGCTAGTTAACCAAAAAGGTAGTCTAAACTAGTTCCTCATGGTTCGACACTCTACTTCACTATTATTGCAACGGGTATTTATTTGTTGGCACAAAAATCCACCCTCGTCAGTGAGTTACCCCATATCTCCTTAACAGGACTTCAAATGGTTTATTGCAAAAGTGTGATCCACCATCATTAATTATTGCTCGTGGCATTCCAAATCTAGAGAAGAGTTTTTTAAGAAATATGATAACAACTCTAGCGTCATTTGTAGGTGACGCCAAAGCTTCTACCCATTTTAAAACGTAGTCAACTCTAACTAAGATATACTTGTTGCCATACGGTGTGACAAAAGGACCCATAAAGTCCAACCCCCATACATCAAAGAGCTCGACCTCTAAAATTCCAGATAATGGCATCTCATTTCTTTTGAAAATGTTGCCCGTTCTTTGGCAGTGATCACATTGTTCCACATAAGTACGTGCATCTCTAAATATATACGCCAATAGAATCCGCACTCAAATACCCTTGCTGCTGTCCTAGTTGCTTCATAATGACCTGAGTAAGTAGTGTTGTGACATTGCTCTAAAATACTAGCTATTTCCCAATCAGTAATGCACCGGTGAAGTACCCCATCATTACATCTCTTAAAAAGGTAAGGATCATCCCAAACAAACAATTTTGCATCCCTTAGGAATTTCTTCCTTTGAGGATAACTTAAGCCTACTAGAATAATTTCTCCTACTAAAAAGTTTGAAAAATCTGCATACCAGGGGGCTTCGACTCTGCTTATCGTCATCAGAGTTTCATCAGGAAACTCTTCCTTGATCTTGCCATTTTTATCAATCCCTTCGCTTTTCTCTAACCTAGAGAGATGATCTGCTACAACATTTTCAGCTCCTTTCTTGTCCTTAATGGATAAATCACTTGAAGTAACAGAATCCAGCGCATCAAGCGAGGTTTGGCATCTTGCTTTGAAAATAAATACTTCAAAGCTGCATGATCTGTATAGACTATTACTTTTGAACCAAGCAAGTATGCTCTAAATTTGTCACATGCATAGACAACTGTAAGTAGCTCTTTCTCTGTGGTTGTATAATTGAGTTGTGCTCCTGCCAATACTCTACTAGAATAGTAGATGACATGTAGCTTTCCCTCTTTCTTCTATCCAAGTACGCAGCCCAAAGCTAGGTCACTTGCGTCACACATTACCTCAAATGGAAGTTTCCAATCTGGTGATGAAATAACTGGAGCTGTGACTAGAGCTCTCTTAAGTGCATCAAATGCCTTCTGACATTCCTCGTCAAAGTTGAAGGACACGTCCTTAACCAACAAATTTGTTAGAGGCTTGGCGATTAGAGAGAAGTTCTTGATGAATCTTTTATAAAAGCCCGCATGACCCAGAAAGGCTCTAATTCCTTTAACTGTAGTTGGTGCAATCATCTTCTCTATCACATCTATTTTAGCTCTATCTACTTCCATTCCAACTTTAGAAATCTTGTGCCCAAGAACTATTCCCTCGTCTACCATAAAATGGCATTTTTCCCAATTGAGCACAAGATTCTTTTCCTCACATCTTTCTAGTACCTTATCAAGATTTTCCAGACAATGATCAAATGAGTTTCCAAATACAGAGAAGTCATCCATGAAGATTTCCATAATCTTCTCAGTCATCTCTCAAAAGATGGACTCCATACAACTTTGGAATGTTGCTGGGGCACAACTTAATTCAAAAGGCATTCTGCGATAAGCAAAGATACTGAAGGGATAAGTGAAAGATGTCTTCTCTTGATCTTGGGGTATATTGCTATTTGGTTGTACCCTGAGTACCCATCCAAAAAGTAATAGTAAGAGTACCCTGCTATCCTTTCCAACATTTGATCAATGAATGGCAGAGGGAAATGATCCTTTTGTGTAGCATCATTCAATTTCCTGTAGTTAACACATACTCTCCAACCGGTCATAGTATATGTTGGAATGAGCTCGCCTTCCTCATTGATTACCACTGTCATTCCTCCTTTCTTTGGAACATAATGGATTGGGCTAACCCATTCACTATCCGAAATTGGGTAAATAATTCTAGCTTCTAGAAACTTGATCACCTCCTTCTTTACAACCTCTTTCATGTTAGGATTCAGTCGCCTTAGTCGGTCTACCCTAGGCCTTGCTCTATCCTTTATGTAAATATGGTGCATCATAATTTCTGGACTTATCCCCTTGATGTCAGAGATTTGCTAGGCAATTACCTTGATTCTTTTGTTCACAATTGCTAATACATTATCCTCTTCATCCTTGGAGAGCTTATTCGAGATTATAATTGGTAACCTCCCTCCATCTATCAAAAATGCATACCTTGGATGCGAGGATAACTCTTTCAACTCCAAGGATGGAGCTTTCACACTTGATGGTGGAGTTCGATATTTCAAATGAATTTCTAATTCTTTAAGTACACTTTTCTTGTCGACTTCTTCTTTTACTTCTTCCACAATTTTCTCCTCTTCTTCTTGTTGTCCTTTATCCTCAATTCTCGAGATATTTCCTTTGCAAAACTCGAGGATACATTCATCAATTACGTCAATTTTCATGCACATCCCATTATCAAGAGGATGACGCATTACGCTTGTCATGTTAAACTTAACCTTTTCATCTCCAATTCTGAGAACCAATTTTCCATTATGCACATCTACCAATGTATGTGCTGTGTTAAGGAATGGTCTACCAAAAATTAATGGACAGTTCTTGTCCTCTAAAAAATCCAGAACCACAAAGTCAACTGGAAAGATGAACTTGTCAATCTTAACCAGGACATCCTCAACCACACCAAATGGTTTCTTTATTGCTTGGTCTGCCAACTGGAGTAATATAGAAGTTGGCTTTACATCACACAACCCTAGTTTTCTAAATGTCAATAAAGGCATCAAGTTGATACTTGCGCCTAAGTCACATAAGCATTTTGGAAATTCAGTGTCACCTATAAAACTAGGAATAGTAAAACTCACAGGATCTTGAAACTTAGTAGGAAGGTTTGTTGAAATTAGAGAACTACAATCTACCGTAAGGGCGACTGTCTCTTTATCTTCCTACTTTCTCTTCTTCATCATAAGTTCCTTAAGAAACTTGGCATAGTATGAAACTTAATCTAGCATCTCAAAGAAAGAGACACTAATCTGTACATCCTTCATTTTCTCCATAAAATGGAGAAATTTCTCATCCATTCCTGACTTTCTCTTTACCCTCTGAGGGTAAGGTAGAATAGGTATCATTGGTGGTGGCAGTACGTAGATTGTCCTTAGCCTTCAACTTTATCTTGGTTGGAAATCTCAACGTTAATGTCCTTAGCCTTCTCTTTGACTATTTGAGAGGCTAACTCTTTTCCACTTCTTAAAGCAATTGCGTTAACTTGACCTCGAGGATTTTCTTTAGTAGAGCTTGGAAGCATCCCTGAAGCTCTTTGGGCATTTGCCTTTGCAATTTCCTCAAGTTGTATTTCCATGTTACACATGGCAGTTGTTTGTCCCCTAAGGAATTGTTCCAAATTGTTTTGCCTTGCTTCTTGGCTTGCCAAGGCTTTCAGTATTTCGCTTTGGTTAATGGATGATTCTCTAGTTTGCTGGATGAATTTCTCTACCTTGTCAAATCTTTCCTCTAGGGCCCCCATTCTTTCTCCTAAAAATCCACGTAGTTGAAAACCAGGTGGTCCTTGTTGTTGGGCTCGTAACGGTAGTCCTTTATCAGGAACAATTGCCATACTATCATCATTGCTCTTATCTTTCCATAAAAAGTTTGGGTGATTCCTCCATCCAGGATTGTAAGTTGAGGAATATGGATCGTTCCCCATTCTGTTTCCTACTTGTCCTTGACCACTAACGAAATTGACTATCTCAGTTTGTTGGTTCATCAAAGCACATTGACTCAACTCATGGCTAGTGTTGCCACAAGCTTCACAATTTTGGTGGTTGGTGACTGCATCAACTTTGTTTAAAGATAAATCTCGCAACTGTTTTGCCATTAATCTAATTGAACTTGAACTGATGATGAAGCATCAAGTTCAATCATCCCTCTCTCATCGCTTCGTTCAGTTAGTTCTCTCAACTCTCTGACAGGTTGTTTCTTCTTTCATTTGCGATTATCTTATTCGTAATAGCCGATTCTTCCAGAATATGGTAAGCTTCGTCTCTTTCCTTCCTTAGAAAATTCCCATTAGAGGCAGCATTTACAGTCCCCATTGTCGTAGGTGAAAGGCTAAAATAAAAAGTTTTAAGTAAGGACTCCTCAGATAAACCATGATGAGGGCAACTCCTATGCAATTCCTTAAATCTCTCCCACGTTTCACTAAACGAGTCACCTTCTAATTGTTCAAAATTGGTTATCTCCTTAACAAGCTTGCTCGTCTTCGAATATGGGAAATACTTATCTAGAAAAGCATTTGCCAGTTCTGCCCACGTTGTGATTGGAGAACCTTTAAGTTGCTTGTACCATAATTTAGCCTTGTCCCTAAGCGTGTATGGAAACATTCATATCTTAACAGTATCATCAGATACTCCAGGATACTTAAAGTTATCAGCTAATTCCATAAAATTTCCTAGATGGTCATTTGCATCCTCGTTAGGTAGTCCATAGAACTGACTCGATGCTTGGAGCATATGAATCACTGCCGGCTTGATTTCGAAATGATTGGCTTCAATAGCTGGCTGCTGAATTCCAGTTCTTGCCCCTTCATATGTTGGTCTTCCATGGTCTATCAATGATTTTCGAGGTGCTTGAGCTTCAACTCCTTGTCCTTCTTGCCTTTGATCCATCTTGACTTTCTCTCTTTTTCCGTTGCGCAATGACCTTTCTAGTCGAGTAATGTCTTCTTCAAATTCTAACAGAAAATTTTTTGTTGACCTAGTTAAGGGCAGGCACGTAATTTTCCTCGTAAGTAACTTGTTTTGCAAGTAACAATAAAATTTAAAATTAATTTTTTTGGGTTTTCTTTTTTTTATTAAAAATATATTATTATATTATATTATGAAAATAAAAATTTACTAATCCAAGTTCTTTCACCGAATCGAGCGTTTAAACTAGATTCCTGGCAACAGTGCTAATTTGTTCCGCGCTCTCTTCCGAGAGGGTCTGCTCTTTTCCTTATAAGTTTCCTGCTGTTTTTCTAGACGACAGGTCGTCTGCCTAGATAACCTAGCGTACGCCAACAATGTCTGGTGTGCGCCAAGTTTAATGATTTAGAAGAGTTGGAGTACACTAACTCTTCTGACATGAGATTTTTTGCCTCGGATGGCCAAAGTTGGCGTACGCCACCAATTTTTGGCGTGCGCCAACACAACAGTTTTTTAAGCAGAGTTGTACAAATGAATAAGTAAGGTAAAATCGTCCCACAAGGACCAAGTTTAAAGCTTCAACTAGGATTTGTAACTTGTTTAAGATCAATTTATGAAGTGGTTTGATGGAAACACTTGTTCTAAGTCAGTTTACTAATCTACAAAGTATGAACTTAGTTACTTGAAGGTTTGGTTTTCTAACAGATTTTTAACAACTTAATATACACAAATGAGCAAGGTGAACTTAAAACCACAATAATCATCGAATTTAGAAGGTTTACTAAGTACATAACATGGTCCTAGTGTTTTGAAATCAACCAAACTACACTCTCGTGCTAGAATGGCCTAAATTGCTTCTTTACCATGCTTATAATGGTAAGATGTTCTCTCGACCCCAAAAACCAACTAAGCACAGCAAAGAACCAACAATATGCATCACTTTAAGGATAATAAATCACTGAGTAAGAGTATTAGCAACTCGAACCAGCAACTTATCTAACTAACCTTTCCATTTAAACTATCTCCTCTCGGTTTCAAGTTTAAACTAACTTCTAACCTTGGTGATCAAGCAAGTTTAGCATGGCATTAAGTTCGTTAGTTTGACATGTTCATCATGTTTTTAACCCTCTAAACTGTGACTAAGTAGTGGCTTTAAGCCAACAAACTCAAAGATTACTACTCATACATGCTTGCAAAGAACAATATACACATAAACATGAACATACTTAGCATTAATTAACTAAATAAAGAGTTTAAGTGAAGAAAGCTTTACAAGGGTGAAGCCAGCTTTCTTCCTCACGTTCTTCACTGAAAGATGGCCCAAGTTCGTGCTGCCACTCCTCTCTCACACTCTCTCCTTGTCTATTCTACACTAATGTTCATTATTAACATAAAACAAAAGTCAAAAGTAAAAACTAATATAAACTAACATAATATCCTAACAACTATCCACCCTTTACTCCACACTGGTCTGCCAAGGTCACAAGAAGCCCAAAATTCCCGAGTGCATGCCCCCTCCAGTGTTTTCCACTCAAAGAGGCAAGTGGCAGCTCTGTCACTGTCTGGTCTGGCATGCGCCAACTGTGCCTGGCATGTGCCAGATCCTCAGGTGCTCGCCAAGTGTGCCTGGCGCGTGCCAGGTCTTAGATACTTGGTCGTTCATGTCTGGTCGTTCACGCTCGTGGTCGTTTGCTTCTGGTGCATTTCTGGCGTACGCCACCTTCTTTTAGCGTGTGCCAGGTCTTTAGTGTTGCTCTTCTTTGCCTTCGCATCATTCCTCTCGTCCATGCATCTGCTCATCTAGCTCGGTCATCATCCATTTCCTCGACTTAGCTCCTAAAAACCATAAAACATAATGAAAAACAAAATACACAACTAAAAACATAAAATAAAGAAAATTAAGACAAAGATAACTAAAACTAAAATAAAACAACCTAAAAAAACTAAGAATGAACTAGAAAATGGACACAAGTAATGAGTGTTTTAAGCACTCATCAGAAGCCAAGAGCAAGGGCCGAGCGGGTCTTCACCATGGCCCTCCACGTGGTAGAGGAATTACGCTTAGGTTGAAGAAGGTTTAGCCCTGTACTCTTACTTACATACTTCCCAAGCAGGACCTGGGCCCAGAGAGGGTTCGGAGACTGGATCATCCGCCATGGTAATTTAGCAAAGATCGCGAGATTGGTCTTTTGCATAGACCGAAGGCCCAGGCCACCTATCTCCTTAGGGCGGCACATGGTCTTCCCAGCTGACCAAATGCATTTTCCTTTAGTCCTATTGGGAGCCCCAAATAAAATCACGCACACAGCGATCCATATCCCAATAGAGTCCAACAGGAAGAAGGTCAGTCTGCATCGCATGAGAGGGCATAGTAGCAAGAACTGATCGTGCAAGGGTGACCCATCCCGCTCTGCTCAAAAATCTTGCTTTCCACCCGGCCATCTAACTCTGGAGTTTTTCAAAGACGTAGTGGTACGATTATCTCCGGTTCCTCCCGAGAGTAGTCAGTGCACCAAGGTACTATCCTAAGTCTTCCGTTAATAGGACTCCCAGCATATCACCGAGTCGGTTGGCCAAACCAGGGTCGAAATTTTGGGACACCATTAACTTGGACTTAGTTAGGTTAACCTTTTGTCCCGATGAGCGACAGAAGGTATCCAAAAGATTTCGCACCCGTATTGCTTGGGTCTCTGTGGCCTCATAGAATAAGATCAGATCATCTACAAACATCAAGTGAGATAGCGGGGGAGAGCGACAGGTAAGTCTGATTGGAGCCCAATAGCCTCCTTGCATCATCTCCTCAATAGCATGGGAGAGGCGCTCCATGCAGAGGACAAAGAGATAGGGGGATATGGGGTCCCCTTGTCGAATCCTACGAGTGGGATAGAAGGCCTTAGTCTTGGCTCCATCCCAAAGAATATGCATCGAGGATGTGGAGACACACTTCATAATCCAGCAGATGAAGGTACCAGGGAGTCCAGAGAGGAGCAAGGTTTGCTCAATGAAATCCCAATTAAGCCGATCGTATACTTTCTCCAAATCTAGTTTAAGTACCATCCAACCAGTGGGACCTTTTTTAAGGGGTCATCGAGTGGATCACTTCATGTAGGATAACGATGTTATCTGACATGAGGCGGCCTAGTACAAAACTAGATTGGGTAGGGCTCACTAAGCGGTCTAAAAGGGGTTTCAGGCGGCCTACCAAGATCTTTATAATAATCTTATAGAGGACACTACAAAGGCTAATAGGTTGAAACTGGGTAATGTACTCCGAAGCAGGAACCTTCGGGATTAGCGCAATCAGAGTGTTGTTAAGGTGAGAGGGTAGTTTGTTCCTAAGGAAGAACTCCTGCACTTATGCACAAACTGAGTCCCCCACTGTCTCCCAACACTTTTGAAAGAACACAGCCTAGTAGCCAACCTCACCGGGGGCCTTGTACGGGCTCATCTGGAATAAACTCTCATGAACATCATTCCTAGTAACTGAGCTACAAAGGCCAGAGATGAGACTAGGATCCAATATCGGGAATCCATTCCTAATGGGGAGGGTCAAGCGGATCGGCTCATCCTCGTAGTAAACGTGTCGGAAATGGGCAAGAGCAAGGCCACATAGGCCTGATGGTTCCCAGATCCACCCTCATCAGGGGAGATAAGACCACGAATGTGGTTGCCATGTCATTGGACGATTGTAGAGGTATGAAAAAATCTGGTATTACGATCTCCATCTGCAATCCACGCCTCCCTAGATTTCTACATCCACAGAATCGCCTCCTGGTCAAGGATGTCCTCAAGCTCAGTCCGCAGTGAGCGCTCAAGCTGAAGAAGGCCTCTAGACGTCGTAGTACTCAGAGCACGTTGAATTCCTCCAAGGTGGCCAATGCACTTATCTTTCCTCCGTATAATATGTCCAAAGACCTCGCAATTTCACTGTCATAAGGCCGGGGTGAGGACCATCAGTGCATCACTCGCAAGTGAGGGGACAGGCCACTTAGCACCCACAAATCCCATGAACTCTAAGTGGAGTAACCAGGTAGCCTGGAACCGGAAGGGTCGCTTGCACTGGTATGTTCCCTTGGGGAGAGGGTAAGCAGAAGTGGGGAGTGATCCGACGCCACTCTCGAAAGGTGTTTGACCACAGCCTTAGGCCAAGCCAATCTCCATTCAGCATTGTGATGAGTGCTTAAAACACTCATTACTTATATCTATTTTATAGTTTGTTCTTAGTGTTTTAGGTTGTTTTATTTTAAGTTTTTGTCATCTTTGTCTTAGTTTTCTTTATTTTATGTTTTTAATCGTGTATTTTATTTCTCATTATGTTTTATGGTTTTAGGAGCTAATTCGAGGAAATGGATGACGACCGAGTTAGACGAGTGGATGCATGGACGAGAGGAGAGATGTAGAGGAGAGAAGAGCAAAGCTGAGGACCTGGCGCACGCCAGGGATAGGTGGCGTACGCCAATGATGCACCAGGAGCGAACGACCACAAGCAAGATTGATGGATTGCGAACGACCAAGCATCTAAAGATCTGGCGTACGCCAGGCACAGTTGGCGTACGCCAGACCAGATAGTGACACTACCAGCCACTTGCCTTTTTGAGTGGAAAACATTGGAGGGGGCCATGTACTCGGGATTTTTGGCCTTCTTGTGACCTTGGCAGACTATTATGGTAGAGTGTGTGGATAGTTGTTAGGATATTAAATTTAGTTTACATTTGTTTGACTTTGGACTTTTGTTTTTATGCAAATAATGAACATTAGTGTAGAATAGACAAGTGTGAGTAAGAGAGAGAGCAAGAGAACAAACTTGGACCAGCTTTTCTGTGAAGAACTTGAGGAAAAGCTGAGGATCACCTTGTAACACTTTCTTCTCTTGAACTCTTCGTTTTGTTAAATAATGTTTAGTATGTTCATGTTTTTGATTATATTGTTCTTTGCAAGCATGTGTGAGTAGTTGATCTTTGAGTTTGGTGGCTTAAAGCCACTACTTAGTCACAGTTTAGAGGGTTAAAAACATGATGAACATGTCAAACTAACGAACTTCATGCCATGCTAAACTTGTTTGATCACCAAGGTTAGAAGTTAGTTTAAACTTGAAAC
>SOPF01026328.1:0-56642 GCA_012979155.1 Hypericum perforatum | reverse complement strand
ATAGTTTTTTCAATCAAATCAAGTGGTTTTTTCAAGCGGATCAAGTGATTTTTTAAAATAGTTTTTTCAATCGGATCAAGTGGTTTTTTCAATCAGATCAAGTGGTTTTTTCAACCGGATCAAGTGGTTTTGCGGAACCAATTGATCCGCTTGAAAAAACCACTCGATCCTGACTTTAAAAAAGTCTAGGACCGTCCTGGAAATCTAGTCCAGGACCGAATCCGGTCCAAAAAAAGGGACTACGAAAAATAAATCAGGAATAATATGCTTTATTACATGGGGGCGACCTGGAGTCAACCACGGTCATCGTACGTTTCCTGAAACAATCAGCCATATAATGGTGGTGATGTGGATCGCAATTCGCAGAAAGGATAAGAATTAAATGAATAGGACGGATAAAGGGAGAATTACTTATACGATTAGATGGTATCTGATTTTAAATTAAAAAAAAAAGTTTAATACAAAAATAATAGAAGGGGAATTAAAACAGTCAAAAAAGTTTGGAAAAAAAAAATCAGAAACACGAGTAAAGGTCAACAGGGATCATGTCCTATTGCTGTGGTACCTAGTACAATACGATGTTGTATTTTTATAGGTACGGATATTATTGTCCTTTAGAAAAAAAAAACTTAGTGAAACAAAAAAAAGGAAGAAAGAGGAGTACGTAAAAAGAGAAAGAAAGAGAGACCGGAGACCTGCCACACCTTGAAGAACCTTTTCGACGAGGACGATCCCAACGACAACAACGCACTAGAGTTTGTCCTCCGTCGATCTACGGCGGCGTTGTTTTAGAACTTCACCCACCTTGGCATCTTCGCAACCATGTCGACGTCTATTTGCAATGATCTTGACAATCTATATACTAAGAATAACTTTGCAATGATGGTGACTTTGTAATAAGGTGCTGTTATTGGTGACTTGCTGGCTTACGTTTTTTTGGAACAACATTGGACCAAGCTTTTTGCTAGTAGACAAGTTTGTCACCTAAAACTTCGATAAACGTTTTTTTAATAATTATAAATTTCATTAAAAAAAACTAAAGAAATTTACTAAATGTGATGAGAAACAAAGGAAGAGAGTGAGGAAAAAAGAGAAAAAAAAAATCTAACTAACAACCAGAGTCTAAACAAGTCACCTTAGAGGTAAATCTGCTTCCATAAAAATATATATCAAGCATATCCACGGATAGGGAGGTTAAGAATGGATACAACCTAGACGAACTATGCACCCGAAATCTGACAGTTGGAGCTCAATCAATGCACAACTTGTTCTTGAATAGAAGAAGACTTGTGAGGAAGCAAACCCAAGCTTCTGAAAAAAAGAGCCATCGCGCTACTTACACCAAAAAGCTAAGGAGTCCAACTTGAGAAGGGTCATTCAACTCTGCAAAAGAAAACTTGCTGAAGAACAAGTCCACCAAAATCCTGGATCTTTTACCCCGATATTCACGTGAACTTGGAGTTGGATTGAATAAAAAAAGCCCCAAAACAAGCCAAAATAGAAAGTCTATTAAAAGACCTCTCACAGTAAAACACGTCTCTGTAATGCAAGCCTACCAAATAAAAAACAGAGTTATATCCTTTCTCATAATATTTTCATGTAATTGGATTTGGATCCAAAGAAAATAAGACCCAAAATTGACCAAAAGAAAAAGGAGTCGAATAACTTCATTGATTTTGTCGATACTTTGCACATATTATTTAATAATTTTTCCAGTTTTATTCAATAGTTTGTCCAGATAGATCAAATCATTGAATCAATCCTACCAAGCTATTGTATCAATCACATAAATCTATTGAATTAAATAGACAAAACCATTAAATCAATTAAATAGACCAAACTAATGAATCAAACAGACCAAACTATTGAGTCAAATAGACCAAACCATTGAATCAAAAAGACCAAACTATTGAATTAGACATACCAATCTATTGAAACAAACTATTGAATCAATTATACTAAACCATTGTATCAATCACATAAATTTGTTGAATCAATTATACTAAACAGTCAACAAATTGTGGAAAAAAAATCAGAAACAGGCGTCAAGGTCAATAGGGATCCTGATCTAGTGATGTAGTATTTAGTACAATACTATGTTGTAATTTTATAGGTAGAAGTATTACCGTAAAAAACTCACTTCAACAAAAAAAGGAAGAGAGAGAGAACAGTACATAGAGTGAGAAGGAATTAGAAGGAAGAAAAGCTCGGAGACCTACTGCACCTTGAAGAAACTCTCTGGCAATGACGATCACAATGACGACAACGAATCGAAGTTTATCCTCCGTCAATCTACGACAGCATTGCTCTAGAACTCTATCCACCTCGGCACCCTCGCAGCCATGCGACCTCCAAATTCTATTAATTTTGTTGATACTTTGCACCAATTATTTGATGATTGCTTCTGTTATATTCAATGATTTGTGAGTTATATTCAATAGTTTGCCTAGATAGATCAAATTATTGAATCAATCCTACCAAACTATTGTATCAATCAGATAAATTAATTGAATTAAATAGACTAAACCATTAAATCAATCTGATGATGAGATTATCATTTGTGAATGAATGAGTCATTGATCTTGTCGATGATTTTTTGAGCAATATTCAATGGTTTGCAAGTTATACTTAATGGTTTCCCCACACAGATCAAATCATTGAATCAATCCTACCAAACTATCGTATCAATCAGATAAATCTATTGAATTAAATAGATCAAACCAATAAATCAATCTAACGATGAGATTCTGAATTGTTAATGAATAGTTCATTGGTTTTATCGATAATTTTCTCAGTTGTATTCTATGGTTTCCTCACACAGATCAAACCATTGAATCAATCTTACCAAACTATTGTATCAATCATATAAATCTATTGAATTAAATAGATCAAATCATTAAATCAAACTAACGATGAGATTGTAATTTGTTAATGAATGGTTCGTTGGTTTTGTCGATGGTTTTCTCATTCATATTCAATGGTTTGCAAGTCATAATTTACGAGTCATATTCAATAGTTTGTTTGGTTGTATCGAATTATTTGGCTAGTTATATTCAATAACTTGCTCAGTTATATCAAATAGTTTGCCTAGTTGTTTTCAATGGTTTGTCTGGTTATGTTAAATGGTATATCATGTTAAATAATTAATTTGATAATATTTTTTGTAATTTGTCGGATATTTTTAATCTAATAGACCAAACTATTGAATAAAACAAACTAAATTATTGATATCAAGTAGATGAGATTATTGAATTAAATAGACCAAACTAATGAATCAAATAGATCAAACTATTGAATCAAACACATCAAACTATTGAATTAAATTAACCTAATTATTGAATCAAAAAGACCAACCATTGAATCCGACATATCAATCAATTAAATCAAACTATTGAATCAATTATACTAAATCATTGTATCAATCACATAAATCTATTAAATTAAATATATCAAACTATTAAATCAATTATACCAAACCATTGAATCAATCTAATAAATTAGTTAGCATCACGGAAAGAACGACAAACCATTGAATAACTAGGAAACGGGAACAATTGAATACAATGAGAAACTATTGAATATGACTAGAAAAAACATTGAATAAACTGCGTAAACTATTGACAAAATCTCGACAAACTATTTACAAAATCAACCACCCATTTATCAACAAATCACGAACTCATCATCGACAAAGTCATAGAAGAGAATGATGACATCTAAGCTATGGTTCCAGAATCTTGGTAGAGCTTGGACACCAACGTGATTACAAGGTGGGTGGAGTTATGTAGCGATGCCATCGTGGATCGATGAAGGAGAAATTCTGACACGTTGCTGTCATCGACATCGTCCTCGTCGAAGATGTTATTGGAGGTACAACGGGCCTCTTGGCTCTTCTTCCTTCTCCTTCCTCATACTCTCCTCTCTCTCTTTATATATATATATATATCTTCCTTCTTTTATTTTTGAAAACAAAAATGCTCTCCGCTAGTGTGTGCCGTTAGATCAACAAATTATTTTTTCTTGTTCATCTAATGGCTTGGCTTTTTTGTGAGAAAGGACAGGAAAAGCACCCCTATATATTAAAAGTCATGGTCAAATACATCATGTTTAGTGTCGAGCCTCCTCTTGACAGCTTATGAGATTAAGATCGTCGACCTCGTCAAACCTTTATCACAGGAAATTCAGTGAGAAAATTTTGTGGGAGGAGAAGAATACGTCAGGAGAGAAAATCCCTCCTTGACGTTTGATGTATAATGGAGTTTCTCCTGGCACCATCAACATCTACGCCTATTCTAACCATCAACATCTACGCCTATTCTAACCAATCTGACCTCTCCATTTAACGGCTTGCGTTTAGCCAAGCATGTTAATGTAGCCTAACATACATACAACTTCAAATTCAAAGCCGTCAACATGAGACAACCAATGCAACAAAATTTGGACCATGGACTTCATCTTGCGATTTACGGCCAGCCATGTGATAAGGTATCATTAAAAACGAATCTGATAACAAAATTCGGGGGAATAATTGGAGTAAAATTAATGAGATATTTAGTGTCGCTTGATTATTTCTGAAAGCTTTCCTGTATAAAATTTGAGGAGTGATTTTAAATGTCGCTTTTTTTTTATCATCATAATTTTTTAAATGAATACAACCCTTAACACGGACCAACTTCTGATTTTGGTGTGTCACTTGAAGTATGTTACATGTATCTCTGAGACTTTGTTTGGATAGAAGGACGAACCGATAGAATTGAAAGAAAATGAGTTCAATTTGGCTAATAATTTTAATCATATTTGTCTCTTATATGCTCGACCAAACAAGATGAAAGGTCAAAATTTTGAATCATCACTCATGTTTACCACAAATTTAAACAATTCATTTCAGCAACAAAATATTAACTTCCATAAATCCACGGAAATTTTACAAGCAACAAGACCATAATATCAAACAATATCATGTCTTTAACTAAACAGTTTGTAGCTCTAGTTCACGTTTGTTTTCCTCCTTCAAGCCTCATCCCCGTCCGACAAGACCTTCTCTTTGGATCTATCATTCACAGAGATGGCAAGTGCCACCACAGAGGCGGAGTTGCTGGAGCTTCCGGTCACTCGTGAATGACTTAACGAGGCGTTGGATTCGTTGCTAATGCCAGCCAAAAGTGCCGGTTGGGACGGTACTGGGAGGATGGGGAAGTAGCTGTTCATCATCATCAGTACTCGCGCCATTGTAGGTCTATCCACAACGTTTTTCTGTACACACAGCAGTCCGACGTGGATGGACCTCATCATATCGTTGCTCGAACCGTCCCTGAGGCTCGGATCTATCACGCTTAACCATGACCCTTCTCTCCATTTTCTCCAAGCCTGCGGTAATCACAAACAATATCATACCCTCTCAACGAAGTTGGTGTTTAGGCCCTTACTTTTCCATGCATGACGTTCGAACGGTTTAACCTACGGGACAACTTTTGTGGGGATAGAACTGACTGCTTTGTTGATAAATTCGACGAAACACGAATAATTTTCGAGCAGATTTGGAATTCTGAATCAGATTGTAGAGTTGTCAAGAGAACGTCAAATAATTGACTTGTGTTCTTGAGACGTGATTAGTAAATGTTGGGGGGTCGGGCCGTAATTATCATGTAATTACTCCTGAATCCTATTTAATTAAATGATATTAATTAAACTATACTTATTTGTTGAAGCGAGTACGTCACAGGTCTCTAAGTCCATTGGTCTTGATCGACAACTGTAAGTCGTCGGCCGAGTTGCAATCACGTTCTAACGGATCGTAACCTGGTTTCCACGATTGGCCCATAATGTATATCTTGGAAAATATCAAGTACTAAACTGATATTTTTCTATACGAGTGGTTATCTGGGCAGGGCCCGCCCATAACCCATCGAGCTTGGCCCGCCCGAAACTGTCAAGCTTGGCCCGCCCGTAACCGTCGAGCTTGGCCCGCCCATAATTGTCGAGCTTGGCCTACCCGAAACTGTCAAGCTTAGCCTACCCGTAACCGTCGAGCTTGGGCCCGCCCGAGGGTAGGGCCTACCGTAAACTATCGAGCTGGTCCTGCCTAAGGGCAGGACCCGCCGATAAAGTATCAAGTTGGGCCCGCCCGAGGGTAGGGCCCATCCATAAACCATCGAGCCAGGCCTGCCCAAGGGCAGGGCCTAGCCGAAAATGATTCAGACCAGCTGATTATCAAAAATCGTAGGGGGCCCTATTTATAGGCTGGAAGCAGCTGAAAGTAAGCTGCTGACAAGTAGTTGACAAGCAGTTGACACGTATCGTCACGTGGCTCATCACGTGGTTCAACACATTGCAAGCCTGAACTTAGAAACTGAGTCAACAGCTACGTAAGCAGCTGCTCAGCTACCTGCTTACTTTTCATGCTTATCTATTAGGATAGTGCTTATCCGTTCGCTAACGTCAGTGCCTATCCACACAGATAATGTTGGTCTACTAATTTGTCTAATATCCAAGCCTATTTGGCTCGAGCCCAAATTCGTACGATGAATGCAATTTGGGCCCGGAGTCTAACAATCTCCCATTTATTCATCGTCGATCACACTTAACGATGTACAAATTTCATCTTGTAGGATTTTGTGCGACTAGCACACACTGAGTATATTTAGCTAAAATTCAGAATCACAGACATACCGACTAACTGAATAGTAGCATCTCGACATCTCACATAGAATAAAGTGTGCTTTCACCCGAGGACTCATGTCACATTCCATTGTTTGAAAATGTTCATTAGTTTTACAATCCCTGGTGTGAGACCGCATTTCAAGAATAGTGGTTCCCAATTTTTATCCTTAAGATCTTAAACATATTCTGGAAGTGTGATTTAGTGCTGCTAGCTTAGTTAGTCCATGAAAAGGTTATGACATATTGATTTGACAGCACATGAGATACTCATTCTCATGTTATAGCGTGAATTCCTTTACATAGGAACACATGTCAACTAACACCATACTAGAGTCATAGCTTAAGCTTAACTCTAGGCTTCAAGACAAAAGGTATGATAAGTTCCACTTAATTCTTATCATATGGATTACAGAAGATCCAATGTAGTAACTCATTATTGCATCCCATAACAAATCTTGCTCTCTTAGCAAGATGGCATTATCGTCGTAGGACATTGCACATCTAAATGTCCAACAGCTGCCTCATCTCAATCAAGAATCAACGAATTTGACTCTCACTAAGGTAAACACCCATGTGAGTGGGCTACTTTTCTGTCCGACATGTTATGCAAGGTGTTCATATTGCCAAAAACAAAACTTCTTATTTATAAATGAAACTGTCGTAAACCTAATGACTTCACATATTTCTCGAACACTTTTCGAGATAATGCTTTGGTCATAGGGTCTATAACCATATCTTGCAAAGATATGTGTTTCATGCACAATCCTTTAGATTTTCCTAAACTTCTAAAATTTAATATCTATATGCTAAGCTTTGCTATGAAAACGCAGATCCATCGCATAAGTTATAGCAACTTGGTTGTCACAGAATACTCATAACGAGCATTCTGTAATAGTATTCAAATACTTTAAAATTCTCTTGACAGTTTTCTAATGAGCATTGCCTGGATTTTATTGATACACGCATATAATACGAATAGTATAGCAAATATCAGGTTGCGTACACAACATTGTGCACACCAGGCAACTAACTACATTGGCACTGGGAATCATTTTCATATTCCCTATTTGTTTAGTCATAAATGGATACAAATCCTTGCACAAATTATGATCATTCACTAATAAGACATACTTTAGATTACTATGATCACAATTGAAATGTATACTACTTTATAAACATATGTCTTTTGTAAGGAGACATTGTCTGTTCGAATGATTCCTCAAAATCTTAACTTCGAGTATGTAATCAGTTTTACCCATATCTATCACATCAAAGTTGGAAGAAAACCAAACTTTGATTTCAACAAGTAGTCCTATGTCATTTACGGTCAAGAGTATGTCATCAACATACAAAGTGATGATGACAAATTTCTTACATGGTCGCTTAATATATACACAGATCTTTGTGAATCACAATAAAATCATTTTCCATGAGAGTATTATGAAAATACATGTATCATAATAAGATCATTTTCTATGATAGTATTATGAAAACTAATATACCACTATCTAGACGATTGCTTAAGGCCATAAAATGAACTATTCAATTTGCGAACCTTCTATTCACAACCTTTTTGGATATAGCCCTCACGCTAAATCACACAGATTTCTTCATCCAATTCTCCAAAGATAAAAGCAATCTTAATATTCGTATGATGTAATTCTAGATTCATGTTAGCAACCATAGCCAAAATGACTCTAATGGATGTCAATCAAACAATAGCGATAAAAGTCTCTTCATGTTCTATTCCTGCCTATTGCTTGAATCCCTACACAACCAGACAAGCTTTGTATCTTTCAACATCACTGTCTACATTGCGCTTGACCTTGAGAATCTACTTATTCCCAATAGCCATACATCATTAGATAGATCAATCAGATTCTAAACCTGATTCTTGGTCATGGAAGACGTTTCTTCCTCCATCGCATTAATCTACTCAATCTTTTATGGATATGATAGAGCACCAGACATATTTTTGGGTTCATCTTTATCCTGAATAATAGTTAGAAGAACTTTACTTAAATCACCATTCTTTTTCAGTGATACCAAGTACGCATTAGCCTCACCTTTGATATCAAATCGTTGGTACGGTATGCTAGTTCTACTACACCTAGGCAGAAGTTCCATACTCCTAATAGAATTAGGGAACTATGAGTCTTTCAAAACTAAGACAAACATCTTCCAGACTTTATTGAGATGGAAAGTCACAACTTTCTGTCTCAATTCTCCCACTCGGAAGAAGGGGTCTAAAAGGCTCTGGCTCAACTATTTCATAGAGATCAAGATTTTCACTAACCTTTCTCGGTCTAAGAAATTTATTCTCTAAAAAATGACATTATATGATTCAAATTATATCATTTTTCCGTTGTCCACTTCACCTATGAACATATATCCTTTAGATATTTCAAAATACCTTATAAGGATTCTTTTTCTACCTCTCGGTTCTAATTTACCGAAAGCACTTGAGGTAGAATAGACATAGGACACATACCCATATGGCTTAAAATAGGATATATCGGGCTTCCGATCTATCCATATTTCATAAGGGGTGGTAGTACCAGACTTAGAGGGTACATGGTTAAGAACATGTGTGGCAATTAGGAGCACATCTCCATAACTTTCATAGATCTAACCATGTCAAGAAGGATTCTATTCCTTCTTTCAGCAACCCCAGTCTGTTGGGTGTACAAGGAATGGACAACTAATGTTCAATTCCTTTCTCAATATAAAGTGCCCTACAATTCATCAAAAAGATATTCTCAGTAGTGAGCAACAGATTCAAGCTGTCACCCATTCCTTGCCTCCAAGCTAGGAACAGATGAAGCTGAATGACATTGTTAGATTGTATTTAGATGATGCCTATTATAGCCTTGGATATAGATCGTAAAGTTTTTTCATGATGGATATTGATCCTTGTGAAAGTTACTCCTTACTCACTAGCTTAAATTTGTCGAAAGATGATATTAAGCTGTGGCATTCTAGACTAGGTCATATGGGCTAAGATCGCTTAAACTATCCAGCTAAGGCTGGACTGCTAGGTAATATAGAAAAGTCTATTTTACCTGGATGCGTTTCTTATCTAGAAAGAAAGAGTATAATAAAACTTTTTGGTACTAGGGCTAGAGCTAAATTTCCATTTCAATTAGTCTACTTAGACATATGTGGTCAAATGAATGTGAGAGTAGTACATAATGCATATTACTTCATCATCTTTATTGACGACTATTTGTGATATAGTCTGATATACCTGATTTCTCACAAGTCAGAGGTATTAAGTTGCTTCATGACCTAGATGGTTTTTGATGAGAATCAGAAGGATAGAAAGATAAAGGTTTTGCGTGCGATCACACAAAAAACTTCCTAAATGTCAATTTGAGGGTATCCCAAAGTTCTTTCGCATTTTGATAAACACGAAATTGCCTTGTGATATCATCCATCATAAAACTTAGCAATATCAAATGTGCAACAGAGTTCTTTTTATTCTAAATAGCATAGGCATGATAATCACACATATGTTGTGTAGTGTTACCTTTATCATGCTCAAACATAATCACATGTACTAGCTCGAGAACCTCTTGTTCTTCAAATATGTACTAGATTTTTATGCTCTAGAAGAAACTGACATCTCTATAGAAAATTTAAAATATAAGAACACATCAGAAATTTGATTTAGGTAATATGAACCAGCTTACTAAATATTCACAACTTCAATGACACAGAGTCTTTGACTAGTCTCAAAATCGAAGTGAGTCACTAGCGTGCTTGCCATTACCATTCAAGAGTTAATCTCAAACTAAGATTATTCAAAATACATATTTAATAAACTCAAGTGGATGCGAATAAACAAACACATTTTGTTCATTCACTTAACAAACTTTCATACATATCTGAGATTGTACAAACAAAAGTATAAACATATTCAGATAAAGGTACACAACCTATTGTACAAAAGGGTGATCCCCTAAAACATCACATGTACAAGGAGAAAACACTAGACATGATAGCAAAACTAATCACACATCAAACCCTAGAAGGGTATCCTGGAGTTTAAGTCTTAGAATATATATCCATCTGTGGATTAGTTTCATTAGACTTTAACAGGATAACATATTAACATACAATGGTTGGACTCCTAAGTATCACCACAGTGAATGAAGTTGAGTCCAAATCCATTTGAATAAGACCAAAGGAAATACATCAGTGTATTCCTTAGTCGAGTAATGGGTTATCTCAAAACTGCTACTCAACTTCAATACAGTAGGGGGACGTATCTCCCTTAAGAGGTCTTGTGCCTTAAATGCTTCAAATCATTGACAAGAGCAACCTTATGGTTGTACGCTAGGGGATTTCAATTCCAAAGACTACTTATACCTTATTGGATTTTAAGGATTGTCAGCAAGTTACGAAACATTACTGGTCAATCCTCCCCGAAAAATGTAATCACCAAAACAAATGGCATCTTGCATATGTTTATGCACTATATTGACGTGTTCAACTAGCATGTATATATTATCCTTGGGTATCCGTGGCAATAAATGCATTTACATTACACATTGTCTCAGAGACTCAGTGTCAATGTTCGGATAACTCCAGGTAGACATCATTATCTAGCAACCAATGCAAGATAATTTTTGGGTCAAATCACATATGCTATGTCTAGTAATTTTTTGGAACATATTCCAAAAATTTTATAGGTTTTAAAAAATAACTAATTTTTAACAAACCTATTTGAAAAATTAGATTTTTCTAGTCAAATTTTGAAATTTAATTAAACAAAACTAATTTATCCAATTAAAATACAAAATTTCTCCTAAATTTGACTCAATTTTGATTTCAAAGTCAAAATAAATCAAATTTAGGACTTAATTGAATACAAAATTAATCCTTAAGGATCAATCTGTATTTCAATTAGAACTACAATGACTGATTTACAAAAAACCAGTCGGGTATTTAAGATTTTCGCGAAAAATCACAAAACTACAAAAATACCCCTCTCAAAAAATGAGGGGCTTTCTCTCTCCTCTCTCGAATCCTCTCTCCTCGACAAACCACCATCAAACTGCCTCCTACGACTGCGAGTAAATGGTCGTGAGTCGTCCAACACTACCAGTTGGGATTGACTCGCCATGACCTCCCGGTCACGGCCGTAGGTGGCACACGGGCCGTCGTGCCCCCATCCAGCTTCGTGGAGGAGATCACCCTTTATTGGAGCTCTGAGCTACTAATGCTTGGATCTGCCGTTTCCGACAACTACGAGGTGCATGGTCGGTATCCATATGTTCGGGATGGTACAGGGAGTCGATTGAGGTTGGTCGTCGACGTTAAAAATGTCGTACTTGGCCAGAATCGAGATCGGAAAATTTGGGCGAAAAAATCGCCCATTTAGGGTTCTTTGGATCAATTGGAATTGCAAAATTTCAAGTTAATCCCAGGTCCTTTCCCAAAATTACACGTAGGTGCTTACTACAGGAGTCACGCAATGGGAAAATTTCAATTTGGTACTTTATGATTTTGCACGTTTGCGAATTAAGTCCACTTAGATGGACAAATTTTAATTTAATACAACAAGTAATAAATCGAATATCAATTAAGTACCAACATTGTAATTAAATTGCAATTCAAATGATATTTAAATCACAACAACAACAAATTATTCGATCTAAAATATCATTTGATTATCAAAACACGGAGGGGGGGCCTATTTATAGGCTGGAAGCAGCTGAAAGTAAGCTGCTGACAAGCAGCTCACAAGCAGTTGACACGTATCGCCACGTGGCTTATCACGTGGTTCAACGCATTGCAAGCGTGAACTTAGCAACTGAGTCAACAGCTACGTAAGCAGCTGCTCAGCTACCTGCTTACTTTTTATGCTTATCCATTAGGATAGTGCTTATCCGTTCGCTGACGTTTATCCACACAGATAATGCCGGTCCACTAACCGGTCTAATATCGAAACCCATTTGGCCCGAGCCCAAATTCGCACGATGAATGCAAGGCCCGAGCCCGGAGTCCAACAGTAAGCAATTTGATTGAGGTATCGAACTTGTGTTCTAAAGATGTGATTAGTAACCACTCACCTTAAAGTAACAACTCTTAGAAATTTCACCTCTAGAACTAGAACAACAATGTCTTGTGATGGAAGTGTAGGAAATGAAAAAAAATTATGTTTTAAAATAAGGGTTGTGCAAGGAAAATAATAAACCCGAAATTAATCAATTTTGATACTGTGTAGTCTATATATCTAACACAAAACAATATCATGTGGAAGATTGATATACTCACGTAGCTTAGAAGATCCTCAGCTTGCTTCCCATCGCGAATGCAGACTTTGTTTCTCTGACCGCTCACAATTTCAAGCACCAGTACTCCGAAACTAAATATATCCGACTTAACCGAATAGTGGCCCCCCAATTCGTATTCAGGAGCCATGTATCCGCTGAAACAAGTGGATTGATTTGCTTAAACTTGGCAGAGAGCAAACAATTTATTTACACATTGCTGACTTACTAGGTCCCGACGATACGACTTGTGCTATCCTGAGTTTGATCCACTTCGAACAGCCTCGCCAGACCGAAATCTGCGATTTTGGGCTGCATATCTTCATCTATCAACACATTGCTGGCCTTCAGATCACGGTGTACGATCCTCAGTCGAGAGTCCTCATGAAGGTAAAGCAACCCTCTAACGATGCCTCCTATTATCTTGTATCGTGTCTCCCAATCCAAGGGGCCTCGCTGGGTAGGATCTGCATATCACCACAAAAACCTTGTTGCTAAAATTATCCGTCCTCAATTTTGTTCACGATGTTCTACAAAAAGTTTCGACCATGGACACACGTACCAAATAGAAAACGATCAAGACTTGCATTAGGAACAAACTCATAGATAAGAAGCCTTTCGTTGCTCTTCAAGCAGAAACCAAGGAGCCTCACTAAGTTCCTGTGTTGAAGCTTGGCGAGCAACCGGACTTCGTTCTTGAATTCCGATTCGCCTTGATCCGAATCCATTGACAGCCTTTTCACTGCTATGGCTTGGCCATCAGGTAGTCTCCCCTGAAAGAAACCATAATAGTTTGTCAAATTCCAAATTTTGAGAGCTACTTCAGGTGGTAAAACACTTGGATTCACTTAAGGAGCTTTTGGTTTCGAGCCCCACAGATGTAAAAAACACGACAATGACCCTCAAATAGAGCCCGACAGTAGTGCTCGACTCTATAATTTTTTTTGGTATGTAAAGATGCTTTATTAATATCAAAAGAGAGAAGAACAACGAAACAAAAAGAAAAGTAAACTCACGGCAAGAACGAATAGTGAACAAACTCGCTATATATATCATAGCTTTCCTCCATGTCCACCCTCATCATTATTTTACCTTGTACACAGCACCAAATCCTCCCTGTCCAAGCTTATTTGCATTAGAAAAGTTGTCGGTGCCGTCTCTAATTGTGGCAAAGTCAAAAAGCAGAGTTTCGGTGTTGCTAATTTCCACAGCTGCAGAACCACAAAAACACACTTCAAATAACTAATAATCAACCCTTTATAAGACCAAAAAACGCTCAGATCAACTTGTAAAAGAGTTGTTCAAATTTAAATAAGATTTCTCGAGTTCTGCGTCTCAGTTTCAACTCAAAGAGTAATCAATTTGCATAATCCAACTAATTTTCTGAACTAACCGTGAAGGTTTGTCTTTTGCTTCCTTGTTCTTCTGAAGATGAAGAAACAGATAATAAGAAGTACAAGACCCGCACATGAAGCAGCAAAAACAATAATGAGAACCCAATAATTGTTCTTCTTCTTCTTCCCTGTATGTGTGTTTGCGTCGGGTGTTACTGTTTCTGTTTGGTTCTCTCTATTCCCTGGATAATTAGAAGGAAAGCAGAAATTTAATCAGTAAGTATCGTAGAACAAGAACACAAAGCTCTCTAATTCGTGTTTTGCGTTAATCAGCACTGGCCGATTAATCGAGAAAATATTAAGATCATGGACAATGAATTAGACCCGAATCTAGAAGATTCCGATCCGGATTCGAAAAGTACCGACTCGGCAGGTTTGAACAAAAATCAAATCTCAACAAACTAGTATAATTAGAAGGAATGCAAAAATGTGATCAATAAGTGTCGAAAAATGAGTATGCAAAACTCTCTAATTCATGCTTTGCATTAATCAACAATGGCCGATTTATCGAGAGAATTTTAGGATCAGTGACAGAGGATTTGAACTCGGCAGGTTTGAACTTAAATCAAATCTTAACGAAAATATACTTTGAATTTATAGGAGCTGGAACATGCCCATTGGCATCTCCATCTACTACAAGCCGAAATTACTAAACAGTCGGATCTGAACTAAATCAAATCTCAAAACCAGATTTTAATTTACGATTCAGATAACTTGTCCATTGAGATCCCTAACTATTACCTCTTCAAACTACAGTGATTAATTTTACTAGTCCTAGGACTAGAATCAACTTCTTAAATATTTAACTATATCACGATGCATTTTAGATTTATTTCATCCTTCGCTAACCCTTTACGACATTCATCCACATCTGAGACAAGGTTCTCACATCTAAGACTACGGTTATCCACGTAGTGAAAAATCAAACAACTAAGTTTATTGCACTATTTAAGTTTTAGATCTTCTGCGTGTATTATCCACTTACCGGTTGTAAAGATATATTTGATCCATATCTTTGCTAACCACAGAAGATGTACCAAACCCATAATAATAAAACAGGGAAAAAAATCTACAACAAATAATAAGAAATGTAAGGTAAATTACTCACCTTCGATTGGCGGCGGTGGTGGAGGTGAAGGTGGAGGTGGCGGTGAAGTTGGATTTTTATAAAAATGGTATGTCTCGTACCTGTTGCAAATAAAATTTCAGTAGAAATGAATAAAAGTGAGGACGGTTTTGGTCGATCCATGAATGACAAAAAAAATAAAGAAATTTTCTTAGGGTAGACGTACAGAAATTTAATATAGGGAATACGACATTATACCTTGGATAATTGTTTTAACATGTGTGGTGTATTTTGGGTATGTGTGAATCACAGTATATGAACTCACCTTTATATAGGTCTCTAACTTTGTTTCGTAGAAAAAATTCTCTCGAGGAAATTTATTGTCAGCGGTTTGTTATTTGAAAAATGCGAAAATAACCGGACCAAAATGTGGAAAAAAAAAACTCCGCGAGCAAGATATCGCATGAAAAAAAATGTCATTGTTGCAAAACACGAAAAACATATTCATCAATATGACATACGGGGCATGTTGGTATCGTAAATAAAAAAACGTAAGCTCGTCCAAACCATCTGGAGTAATTGCTTTCACTCCGTATTTAATCAAAAGCCCGTCCTAACTAGTAACTACATAATATATCTATACGAGATGAAGTTCGGCAAGAATGTAAATTTTGGACTCCAACAATACCTCAAGTTGCAGCTAGCCGTAAGGATCCGGCTTCCAATCGTGTAATTACAGCAGCGGGGTATGTAATCGGCCAAAGTGTTGAGGCATTTGGTGCATTCTACGTCGGACAAATCAGGAGTGCACTGAGACAGTGCAAATATTGTCTTGTAATTACCGCCGACCACTGAAATGTTTCCTGATGCGTATTTCTTTAGCGAATCCCCTGAAGCTGCCTGGACCTTAAGCCTATCCAACAACCTAAAAAGTCCCTTGGTGAACTCGGCTAAGCCGGGTTCCGATTGCCCAAAATAGGGTTCGGGGTCGCCATCTTCCAATGCACCGAAAATAGGCCTGTTTGAGTACCTGTTGATGGGTTCGACATCGGAGTTAATCGTTCCCGACATCAGAGTTATTCTACCAGAAATTAGAGACGCGAGAAAGGATGACGACGAAACTAAGATACACGGTCCGCTTTAATTTTGGAGTGCCTAGTGGACGGGGTTAAATAGTAAATATATTATAGTGATTTTATAATTTATTTACCTTTCTTTGGGTGTTTATACTAGCTAGAATTTTGCAGAAGGTCTTATGATGCTTAATTTGGAGTTATGTACAAAGATAACGTTTATAAAAGATTTATACGTGTGTCTATCTTGTACCTCAATTCAGAAAGTGTAAAACGCCTTTGGAGGTTTTTCAAAAAGTGAAAATTTTAATTAAGAGAAAATCAACGTGGCTCAGTTAAGAAGATTGTGTATCACGTAGAAGAACGATATTTTCGAATAGATTTGGTTTTGTCCTCGTCGGTTTAAACACAATAGTGCACAACTGTTTAATTAAGGTAAAAATTTAACCTAACAAAATCAAAAGTGATTTGAGATTGGAATCGTATGATCATTACAACAACGAACTATCGGTTAGAATTTTCAGATTTTTAAACTCTTAATCAATACTTTCTTTGGGAAAAAATCAGTCAGGGAAGATGATCAAAGACTAAGCTCAATTTCTCTTTCCTCGCATATTCTCGCTAAATAGGGAAAGAACAAATTTAGACTTATCATTTCTTCCACTCTTATCTATTTCGTCACACGTTCCTTCCCTAAAATTCAAGTAATAGGTTAGTAAATTTTCGTCGTTATAAATAAAGTTCTGAGTGAGCCAATGTTATAATCTCAAACAAAATCGAAAAATACGTTACTCATAGTTCGTACCTAATCATGCAATTGTCATACCATCCCATGCCCTCCATTTCATTAGGACATGTCCGTAAAATCACGACCGTTGCATCGTTGACACAGCTCCGGCATTCCTCCAGCGTCGTGTCTCCTCTGCAGAGCGCTATCGCGGACACCTTGTCGGAGCCTTGTCCCGACGAGAAATTGTAGAAGCCGTAGGTGATTCCGGTGTCGGAGGAGATGCTGGATAATGCAACATTCAGGTTATCCTGGTAGGCGCTATTGGCGGTGTAATCGCCTGCTGTTCTATTACAAAGGGGCAAGTAGAACTCTGGCTGAGCTGTTAAGATTCCAAGTTGGTATGCTACAACCAATAAGGAAACCTTTGTGGAGATTTTCATCTTCCAAATTTCAATCGAGCTCTTTCTCCAGTTACTTTGAATGGAGGATGTGTTTATTCTGCTGAAGAAGCCACGATCTTTTTTTTTTTAAGGATTAGCAGCTATAATTTAATGTAGTGGTTATTATTGGACAACTTGTCTCTCTGTTCAACGGTATAACTCACAGTACTTTAAAAAACGACTCGAAGAGACATCTTATCAATCGTCTTTGGTCAGATTTTGAGTTGTTCAACCACGCCAAATACATTTAAAAATGATTCGGGATTATTTTCACCTCGATTATGAATTCTAAACTTTGTAATCATATCTCAACCATCTAACTTGATATATCGTGATACCTTAAAATAACTTATTTATGAAGCAATTAAATTTGTACATTTCAAGTAACTTGTTGACGTGAATTAATTATTGACCCACTTAGGTAGACTTCCTGAATTCGTTGTCAGACCACGAAAAATCCACTGCTTTTTGTCCAAAGGGAATGGTCAAGATTAAACCACGGGATACGCTTGGGACAGACCTTTGGAGACGTTGGCAAGAAAATCATAGCTCAGTCAACCAAAGAAAGACCAGCGCAAGTTTCCGAATTTAGTTTTAATATACTCTTGAATCTTCCACGAAATGATGTACTTATAGACTTTGATAATTGTCCCCAAGTTACCATCTGCTCTTCCAAGGAAGTACCATTATGACATATTTCTCGAGTGGTGACACATACTTTCGATCTTTGGAGTCAGTTCGTAAATACTCAGGCTGGATGTCAGTTTTTTTTTTTTTTTGACCGAGCATTTTGGAACTTTTCAACTTCCGTCAAAACTTTAAAAAATTTCTAATTCTTCGCGACGTGCTAAGTGCATACATATGTGAGCATGCACATAGCACCATTATCACATCCAGTCTCGATTGCCTTTCAATGTGGTCCACTTTGGTTGCTTTCAATGTGGTTCACTTTGGTTGCTAGGTAACAAAAAAAAAACTCTCTTTATAAATTGAAAATTTCTTCCTAACACAACTATTGTGGTATGAAAAGCTCCACTTTGAACTATTTTCAAATTGGTCTCCCACTTTTTTAGAAAATTCATCTATAAGTCAAAAAATTATACATTAATTTTTCATTCGTTCGATTTGAATTAACAAAACTTAATTTAACTTTCACCAAGTGAAATCATTGTAACTTTCCAACACCAAATGACTTATGTACCGTAGGAAATTAAAAAAAAAATTTCTATCTCTCCTCCCTTGACTCCACTCGTACCTTTCGGATAAAACTTCTCATTCTAGTCTCAATTTTAGTGCCATCCTGGCCATCCTTTCTTCTGGTTACTCCTTTCTATTTCTCCTTTTTCAAATTTTTAGTTTGGGTCACATATCTAACAATGTTAATTAGAGAAGAGCCTTGAACAGCGAAGGCCTTGAGGTTGTTTCTCGTCCTCTTCGACTTTTTTCTTTTATTGAAAATTTTTTTTGTGAGGTAGATGGTTTATTGGATATTATTGGAGTCGCCAGAAATAATGATTTTAAATTGTTGGAAACGACGACCGCAGACGCACTTGTCAATAGAATAGGTGACCTGAGTTGCTCAAGACGGTGGAGAGAAGAAAAGTGTTACATTTTCTTGGTGTTTTATAATGAAATGATATTAATAAAATTTTCATCATCGAAATATGATATATCGACTGATGATGTTAACGAAGTAACCGGGAGTATAATAAAATTTATAATTGTTGGTGTATTTTCATGTGAAAAGACACAATTGGTTAACGATCAATTAAAAAGAAATAAAAAAAGACATGATTTTTGGAGTTTGTATTTAATGGTGACTTTTGGACACTTTCAACATGTCTATTGGGAGACTCCACTTGTCATTTTTCTTCATCCCAGTAACTTGCATCATCCTAGCATAGTTATCTTTTCTCCCTCCCTCCTTTAGAAAGAGTTTGAAAATTTTGGATATATAAGAGTTCGCTCGAAGTTTCGAGATACGTGTGCAATGTTCTTAGAAATGCTCAAATAATCGTATCTTGGGGATAATTATTATAGCCTATAGTGCATTGAAATATACGGAACAATCTCGTCTTACGGAAAAAGTGTTCAACACTTACCTCAACTATAACCTGATCCTGATCACGTACACATCCTCCGACGAACAACAATCGTAAGATGAGATTCGTGTACTTAAAGTTGGCGTCGATGAGCACACTAGCATTGACCAAGGTACCGGGAACTGTCCATGCCGAAAGGCCAGCAAAGTTCAGCGGTACCAAGTTCAAGAGGTGGCAGCAAAAGATGACATTCTATCTGACCACGCTCAATTTGGTTCGGTTCCTAAAAAAGGATGCACCAAAAATCTCGAAGGACGAGACAGATCAACAAAAGATCAACGTCCTCGATGCATGGAGTCACAATGACTTCTTGTGCTGTAACTACATCCTGAACGGACTAGACAACACATTCTACAATGTCTATGCATTAGCCAAGATCGCTAAGGAGCTGTGGAGTTCACTCGAGAAGAAGTACAAAATAGAGGATGCCAGGATGAAACAATTCATTGTCAAACAATTTATCGACTTCAAGATGTGGACTCCAAAAAGGTCATCAACCAAGTACATGAGTTATAACTGATCCTTCACGAGATCTAAGCCAAAGGGATAGAACTCAGCGAGTCTTTCTAAGTGGCTACAGTGATTAAAAAGCTCCCCCCACTCTGGAAGGATTTCAAGAGCTACCTCAAGCACAAGAGAAAGGACATAAGCCTAGAAGACCTGATCGTGAGACTTCAGATCAAGGAAGACAACTAAAAGTCCAAAATTAAGTAAGGCAAGGCCACCTCTGAGACCACCGTGTACCTCGTCGAGGAATAACATGGCAAGAAGAGGAAGAAGTCCAAGGATAAGCAGGAGAAGCATGAGCCTAAGAAGTATAAGAACAAGAAGATCAAGGGTGATTACTACAGCTATGGAAAATCTAGCCACATGGCTAAGGACTATCGCCAACCGAAGAAGGAAGACCAAGAAAAGGCTAACCTAGCTGAAGACCTGTCTGAGATAGATTTGTCAGCTGTGGTATTCGAGGTTAACCTATTGGACAATTCGAGAGAGTAGTTCACAGACATTAGAGCTACTCTTCATGTCTGCTCAGAGAAGGAGATGTTCTCGAACTATATTCTAATTACCAGTCAAATCAAAAGCTATTCATAAGAAACTCTACAATGTCCAAGATCGTCAAATTGGGCAAGGTGGTTCTGAAGCTGACCTCAGGAAAGGAGCTGACCCTCAAGGATATGCTGCATATGCCGGACATCCACAAGAACTTAGTTTTTGGGTCCTTGTTAAGCAAAGCCGGTCTTAAGCTTATATTTGAAACAAATAAATTTGTACTAACCAAAGTGGGTCAATTTGTAGGCAATGGTTACCTAGAAAAGGGGCTCTTTAAGATGAATGTAATAACTGTACACCATACATTTGACGGTCAGAATAAAGTTAAAGCTTCTTCTTATTTGGGCGATTATTCTAATTTATGATATAGTAGATTAGGATACGTAAATTTAAACTCACTAAGAAAGTTAGTAAGTTTAAATTTATACCGAATCTAGAGTTCAATCCTTTCGATAAATGTGAGGTATGTGTGGATGCTAAAATGGCCAAAGCACCTTTCTGTTTGGTAGAAAGAAGTACCACGCCTTTAGAATTGATTCATACAGATAC
The DNA here is from genome assembly GCA_012979155.1 of Hypericum perforatum. Taxonomy (NCBI): domain Eukaryota; kingdom Viridiplantae; phylum Streptophyta; class Magnoliopsida; order Malpighiales; family Hypericaceae; genus Hypericum; species Hypericum perforatum. Next base: position 35,297 of record SOPF01026328.1, on the reverse strand, counting down.
TTGCGATATGAAACACGTGCAAAATAAGGCAGAAAGAAATACTTCATCATATTTATCGATGATTGCACGAAATATTATTACGTATATGATGTGTGTCTAAAACACGCATTAAATGCATAGAATTTTGAGTATATTTTTGTACTTTTGTCTTTAGTTTCATATTAGTTTAGTCATCTTTTGAGTTTTAGGTGACTAATGGACTCTTTATGCTAAATTATAGGGAAAAAAATGATTTTAGGAAAGAATCTTATATGAAGGAGGAGTCTACTAGTGGTAGCTTCCTTGGAGGGTCATTTTTGTCAGTTTTAAAGCAGAATTTGGAGAAGACTATCAAATACAAAATTTAAGATCTTTCTTTCCTCTTTCCGTCAATATAAAAAACGCATAAATCGGAGTCCGGAAGAGAAACTTAAGGTCAAAACATAAAATACTAATCTGGCAGATTTTATTTGGTTGAAATTTATGGACAATATAGGAAATTCACTTTCCTCAGAAGTTAAAAATCTTTAGGATGACCCTTTTAGGTTTTTTAAGTTTAGGATGGTTATATAAACCCTAGTAGCTTTAGTTTTGGATCTATCGCATATTCTATTATTACTTTTCATATTTTTATTTCGTAGATTAGGTTTTATTTTATCATGAGGAACTAATCCTCTAGGTGGATTTGAGGGAGGAACCCATGGTACTGAGGATCTTGTTTTATTCATTTTATTCATTTTAGTATTTGCTTATTTATTGCTCTTAATATTGTTCTTGAAGGTCGTGAATTTATTCTAAAACTCACATGCCATTAATTTCTGATTAGCAGTTGTAGTTAGGAATTGAACTAGGAGCAAAGTTAATTATGCGAAGAACGGTCGTTACCAAACTAATTAACTAGGAATAATTAAGGCTAGTTTGTACATACCAAGGTTTTGAGTATAATTGCTAGGAGTAGGAACTTCTATTCTTAATGCTATTACCTTCTAGATTAGAAATCGATTGATATTCTCTCTATTAGGTGATAAACAAGTAGTTAGGCAGTCGTTAGGCTAGTTAATTATAGGATGTTAGTGGTCTCTTTGCGATTGTGGGTGATTTACCCCTATTTGCTAAATGAATCAGATTATCCTTAGTGATCTAATGATCGGCCATGCGGTGTTCCAACCTTGAATCTACAGTTTGTTTCTCATTGTTTTTGCATTCATATTTCTAATTTTCATTTTCTTCGTTTAGTTTTCTTTATATCATTCACAAATCTTTCTATTTTACTTTCGTTGTTTACTTCGTTAGATTAATCAATTATCATCCCTCCTTGGATCTGACTCAGTATCTTCCCTGTTTATTACAAGCTTGTGAGTTGTGAAATATCAGTTTATTTTGAAGGATTTTGACACACTCATTAGTATATCTCTTAAAAGAGAAAGACGAAACTCTTGAAGTCTTTAAGAGGCATAAGAATGAGGTTGAAAATCAACCCAGCCTAAAAATCAAAATGATCTGAATTGATCGAGGAGGAGAATATGTAGCTCCATTTGACGAACTCTGTCAAGAATACGATATTTTCATCAGACTACTGCTCCATACTTATCTCAATCGAATAGTATAGCTGAATACAAAAACTGAACTCTTAAGGAGATGACGAACGCTATGTTGATTAGCTCGGGCTTACTCCAGAATATGTGGAGGGAAGTTGTGCTCTCAGCTAACCATATTCTAAACAAGTTGCCATACAAGAAAATGGACAAAACCCCATACGAGTTATGGAAAGGAAGGAAACTTTCTGTCATGACCCAAAACTGGGTCATTGACCGGTATTAGGTCATGCTCATATATCACAAATATTCGCAACCTAGCCAGCCTCACACAAACTCACAAACAACAAATTGTAGAAGTATAATTCGTAAACAAAATGGAAATATATTTCATATATACATATCATACAAATATACATGGTTCATATTACTAAAATCGAACTATAAGTACGACAATATGTATAACTGGAGCGATGCGACCTAGATCAATAGGGAATATACCATCTAGAGACTTCACAGAACTCGGAAATAAGACTACAGGTTATACAGACAAGCAGACATAAGACTCTTCAGACGCCACTGATGATCTCTAATCTTCATCACCTGTGGAGGGAGGGGATAAGTATTTTGAAATACTTAGTAAGAAAATATTATAAGTACCATTTATTTAACCAACCTCCACATATATCACATCATGCCCAAGCATTGACAAAAGTGTGACCATTTAACAAGATATCATATCACATGTAAGATCAATGAAAATTTCACAACAGAAACTCAAACAAAAACGAACAGACACAACCACAGATTAGATGAGCTCAAAATTGTTCTGAACCAAATCCAATGACACAGACAGAGCACTCCAGATAACAGATACACACAGATAGATACGTCACAATCCAAAAAGTGGTATCGCTGACATCACATAAATAGATAAGCACATCACGAGCCAAAGCGATATCACTAACGCCTCATAAAATAGATAAGCATGTCTTATGCCAATGCGGTATTGCCAATGCCTCATAAACGAATAAAACATCACAAGCCAATACAGTATTGCCAACATCACATAAACAGATAAGCACATCACGAGCCAATGCGGTATCGCCGATGTCACATAAATAGATAAACATGTCATGAGCCAATGCAGTATCGTCGATGCCTCATAAACAAATAAGCACTTCACGAGTCAATGTGGTATCATCAATGTCACATAAATAATAAGTATGTCACAAGCCAATGCGGTATCGTTAACATCTCACAAACATACTAACCAAGACTAGTTGATCACGTAGATAATCTCATACCAAAAATCTCACATATCACATACAAACTCATAATTACCAAACTCGCATATATTCCAAAGGCATCTGTCACATAACAGATAGTCGAATCACGTGGATTTGGAGGAGCTCAGTTACGTTCTAGAATAGCCAGCAACATGTGTCACACATCCCACAATAACCCACAATTGTCAATTCTATACATAATTCAAAGAAATGTCTAAAGACACTTATCAAGAATTCAAACACATTCACACATCAATCCATCTCCATATAGTTATGTCACACTTTACAAGTGGACACACAATCATCAAATAGCGAATTATCAAGAAAATGTCAAATGTCACATAGACATCGACTCCAACGTACACCCTCATCACAACATATCATACATACCAAATCACTTACGGTTACATAGTCAATGATTCAAACTTATACTCAAATCACATTATATCAAACATAACAAATCACATACTAACCTTCTCACCTACACCCAAGTTGCGCAAATTGCTCCAATAGAGTTTCGTACTTTGCTTCACGTCCCTTGGTGCTCAAATTCAATTCTTTAGTTAGCTAATCAATAGAATAACCCTCTATCAAACATAATCTCTCAAATATAAATAAAATGGGAAAAACATCACAAAAGTCCCAAATTTTAGATTCCTACAACAAAATCTCCAAATATACTCAAAGGTCCTCAAATCATATCATGAAAGCTTAGCTTATCATCAAATCATACCTCAACTAACCTCAAGTTCCTCACCTAGGTCATACTAAAACTTAACCAAATCCATACATACTTACTTTTAATTCAAGGTAAAGAAAGAATCTATACTTATGTTTAATAAATCTTAATCAAAAACTCACTTACCTAACCTCCAAGTCAAAGATCTTCTTCTTTTTTCTTCTTCTTCTCTCTCTCTCTCTTTATTTTCAATGGATGAGCACAAGTGATTCCACTCACAAGCCTCCCTTAGATATTTTTCTCCCAAAATTTTCCTTAAATGGAAAGTTTATCTACAACAAGTTGCATCATTTTTTTCTTTTTGATCCTTGGCTTTTCTAGTCTTTTCAAAGTTACTCCAAACTCCTTCTTAAGTTCAAATTAGTCCATAAATCAAGCATTAATTCATAATAGCCATATTGCTCACCATTTCATAAATTCTTCCAATACCGATGAAAATCTTATATATAACCAAACACCTAAAACTCTTCCATGATCCCATCAGGTAAATACATAAATGTCAAAACTAAAAAGACAAAGTTATAGTTCTAGATGTTATAAGTCCACTCAAATTAGAATCACCTAAATTGGAGGTCATAAGTAGAAATTATGGCTTTTTGAAGTGAAAGCGTAGCCTAGCGGTCATTGGAAACCTAGCAGTCGTTGTTCCCAAATTCGGAGAATCTGTAACCCCCAACGGTCATCGAGAAAAGCTAACGATCTCTGGGGTGCCACCAAATGTTGATTCTGACCTCAAATCACAAAACTCAAATCAGCAAATTTACAGATCTATGTCTTACGGATCTACTCATCTTAGAATCGCTCAATTCAGAGTTTGTATATGAAAGTTTTGATTTTTCTACCAAAAGTCAATGGACTAGGCCAAATGATCATAAAACCGACCACAAACAAAACAAACAAAGTCAAGGGCCATAACAATCTCCCCTCTTTATAAAAATTTGGTCCCCAAGTTTGCTTAACAAAAGACAAATTTACTTATCACACAGACAAACGTACTTACTGACCACACAAACAGAGGAGGGTATAATAGAAGGTCTATAACTTACTTATCATACAAATAATCTAACTTATAGTCAATGAACGATTAGCCTATACGAACTTGACCATCAGAAACTCTCTATTTCAGAACTTTCTAACATCGCCATCCAAAATCTAAAATGATCCCATATATCTTAAACTTAGTTCACTCCTCTTCCCAAAACTCATAACATCTTCCATCGTGATACCTTAAGGAACACACTTAAATCTAACTCAAATTCATTATCTTTCCTCCTCTTATCCGAGTACGACTCTTGTTTACTCTGAGCTATCATTAGCCTCTTTTGAATCACTTTGATCTTCACAACCTTATCATCCAAGAATTTCGTATAAACAAACAATATAGTCAATGAATAACTGAGGAAACTCAACAATATCACCCAACATTTTAGACTCATTTCTAACAACTTTGTTGTTAACTCTAATCCTTGGTTGACTAATTCATATATACTTGATATCAAAGACATGAAGGTCACTAACATATCAGATTTTTGACTCAAAGCATCGGCAATAATATCAATCCCAAATAGAATGCATAGCAAAGACAACAGAATGCATATACATGGTATAATCCACATGATCAGGACTTAACTTAGTTAAGCAATCACAAACAAAACAATCATCACCGTTTTTATCCTCAACCCTGATGCAACTATCCATAAATAACAAATCTGCTAACAACACATTATCCAAAAAACAAACATCAAAGCTTTATAACATATCTACTTTCCTCTCACTCTGAAACTCAAACTCTGCTCCTTCTAAGGGTTGGAAGTGACTCGCTTCTCAAAGCTATCCACCACAGCATGATAAGTGGATAACATATCCATTCCCACTATCATATCAAAATCGTCCATATCTAATACGTACAAATCAGTCGACAACTCCTGGTCGCTGATTAAGATAAAGTATGATCTAACAACTTCACAAACATATACATATATGCTTGAAGGCGTAGCAACAATTATAGAAATATCTAAGCATATAAGCAAAGCATCCATAAGTTGTACATATTGGGATGACATAAAAGAGTATGTAGATCCCGAATCAAATAGTTTGTGTGCATTAGGTAATCAAATAGGAAGGGTACCTACTACAACATTGTTGCTAGTCTCAGCATCTCTCCTCGTTAGAGCATATACTCGAGGTTATGCTCTGCTTCCTCCACCTTTAGATCTAGGTCCTTTGATCCTCGAAGCTGCTTCTCTTTGATCCTATGGTAGAGGATTCACTTATGTTGACTGCATGGCTACCAAATTCGCCACTTGTCTAAGTTGACCATTGATAGGACAATCCTTCATCCAATGGCCTACCCAACTACATCAGAAACAAGCTCCCATGCTCATGTAGCAAATATCCCTCGGATATTTCTTATCACATCTTGGATACTTTCTGAAGTTATTGGACTAGTTTAGATTGAACTATTGTCTATAGAAGTCATTTCCTCTACCAAATCTACCAACGGGTCCTCCACCCTTTGATGATGTCAATTGATTACCAATCCCTCTCTCCTGAGGCCTAAACCCTTAGTTCACACTTTTCTGTGGTTGCTTATCAGATCTCTAAAATTTTGACTGGCTTAGAGTTGCTTGACGTTCATTGTCTCTCATCTCCAAAGTTTGAGCACAATCTACCATAGCTGTATATGTCTTAAAGTCATGAGGTATCATGACCTTGAACATTGAGTCATCAAGACCCCGAATGGACCTCTTTACTTTCTTTTCCTCGTTATGAACCAAATGTTTTACATACCGCGACAGATAGCTAAACCTCTCATTATACTGAGCTAATGTCATCTCAGGTGTCTTCATTAGCTGCTCCAACTCAAAAGCTCGAGTGTCCTTCAGAATTTTTGGTAGAAGCTAATCTAGCAATGCCTTGCTGAAAACTTCCCAAGTCCAAGCATAAGACCCCTCATTCTGAAACCATATTCCAACTTCATTTATCAACTAGAACGAAGCCAGTTCCACCATTCTCACCCAATCACATCTCAAAATTCTCTTCCTCTTCTCCATCTCATCGATGAATACTTGAGGATCACTCTTCATTCTAGAGAACATCGATGGTTTCAACCTTAGAAACTCATCCATGAAAATCGTATATATAACCAAGTAACTAAAACTCTTCCATGATCCCATCACATAAATACATAAATGTCAAAACTAAAATAACAAAGTTGTAGTTCTATATGATACGAGTCCACTCAAATTAGAATCACCTAAATTAGAGATTGTATGAGGAAGTTATGGCTTTTTAAAGTGAAGAGCGCAGCTAAGTGATCATTGGAAACCCCAACGGTCACTAGTCCCAAATTCGGAGAATTTGTAACCCCCAGTGGTCGCTAGAGAAAGCCAGAAATTACTGGGGTGCCACCAAAAGAAGATTCCTACCTCAAATCACAAAACGCAAATTAGCAAAGTTGTAGATCTATGTCTTATAAATTTACTCGTCTTAGAATCGCTCATTTCGGAGTTCGTATCTGAAAATTATGATTTTTCTACCAAACATTGACAGACTAGGCCAAACGGTCCTAAAACTGACTACAAACAAAATAAATAAAGTCGAGAGTCATAACACCTTCCTACGATTATCTTAAAGTGTGGGAGTGCCTAGCAAAGGTTGAAGTACCTAAATAGGTGAGAATAGGACCCAAGACCATTGATTGCATCTTTATCAGATATGCATAAAATAGTAGTACGTATCGATTTATGTGCACAAATCTAAGAACCCTGAAATAAATGCAGGAATGGTTATAAAATTAAGGAATGCAATGTTCTTTGAGGATAACTTTCTTAATAAGGAAAAAAAGGAAGAAAGTCCCAAGAAAAGGGCACACGAGACTACACAATGGTCAAGTTAGGAAAATGATGAACCTAGATGTAGCAAATGGACAAATGTAGCTAAATCCTTTGGTTCAGATTATCTAACCTATACGTTAGAAAATGAACCTAGGACAATCCAAGAGGCATTGTCTAGTCCAAATGCTCCTGTCTATAAAGAAGCTATCAATAGTGAGATAGAGTCCATGATACAAAACCACACGTGGAAAATTGTGGATCTCCTACCGAGTTGTAAACCTCTGGGATGTAGGTGGATCCTAAAAAGGAAATAATAAGCTAATGGATCAATTGATAAGTACAAAGCTTGACTGGTAGCTAAGATATTCAAACAAAAAGAGGGATATGATTTCTTTGACACATACTCGTCGGTCATAAGAATCATATCAATTAGAATGCTAATAGCTATTGCAGCTCTCTATAACCTCGAGATATACCAGATGGATATAAAGACAATTTTCCTGAATGGAGAACTAGAAGAGGAGATATATATGGGGTAACCTGAAGGGTTTATGGCTCCTGAACAAGAGCATAAAGTATGTCGGCTAGTCAAGTCACTATACGGACTAAAGCAAGCACCAAAACAATGGCACGAGAAATTTGATAGGATGATGCTGTCAAATGGATTTAAGATCAATAAGTATGATAAATGTGTTTACATTAAGGGCACACCTGAAGCTTATGTAATTGTATGTCTCTATGTGGATGACTTACTAATTATAAAAATCAATAAAGAGGTTATTATGAAAACTAAGAATATGTTAAAGGACCACTTTGACATGAAAGATATGGGTCTAGCAGATGTCATACTAGGGATAAAGATCTCTAGGAAAGTTTACAAAATTGTTTTGACATAATTTCACTACGTGGAAAGTGTGCTCAAGAAATTGAAAGCTTATGACAAACCTTCGGTTAAGACTCCGATAGACTTATATCTACAATTAGTCAAGAATCAAGGGGACCAGTATCTCAACTAAGGTATGCGTAAGTTATCGGGAGCTTGATGTATTTAACAAATTACACTCGTCTCGACATAACGTACTTAGTAAGCCTAGTAGATTCACAAGTAATATAGGGAAAGATCACTAACTAGCTCTGAAAAGGATTTTACGATATTTAAAGCATACCATTAACCATGGCATACACTATACTAAATATCTAGCTATATTAAAAGGATACAGTGATGTAAACTTGATATCGAACACAAAGGACTTCAAAATCCATGAGTAGATACGTATTCATCATAGGAGGAAGAGCTATGTCTTAGAAGTCCTCTAAACAAATGTGTAGAGGAGTTGTGTCTTGAAAGTCCTCTAAATAAATGTGCATAGCTCGATCCACCGTGGAGTTGGAGCTTATAGTACTAGACAAAGCTGGGGAAGAAGCTGAGTAGCTCAAAAACTTCTTAGAGGACATTCTGTGTTGGAGAAAATTGGTGCCTTCCGTATTGATACATTGTGATAGCATGTCTGTAATCGGGAGAGCACAAAGTAAAATGGTAAGTCTTGACATATCCATCAGAGACATAATACTATTAGACAGTTGATCTCTAGGAGGGTGATCACCATTAACTACGTAAAATCCCAGGATAATTTAGTTGATCCTCTTAGGAAAAGAATCAATAGAGATCAAATATATAACACAGTAAGAGGAATGGGATTAAAGTCCACACACTAAAGGATGTTCATAGCTGTAACTCAACCATGATGAGTAGAGATCCCACAAACTTGGTTCAACGAGACAACTAAGTTATGGAGGGTTCAGCTAATCACCTAGAACCTATCTCATTCTCAGAAGCTGTCCAGATGTTGACGTATAGAGGTGTGGTGAGGTTAAGCATTATGTTTTTAATGATTTCTATACATTGTTGAAGGTGGAGTATGGTAGGATACTTCCGATAGGAGATCATCTATGTAAGTGTGAAGTGAGGCTGCTTCAAATGGAAAAATATTTATGAGTCCAAGATATGGTCCACGGCCAAAACGGACATAATGTGAGAACCTAAATATACTAGAGTTACATTATGTAAATGATATTGTCTTGGTTTAATCCAAAAACTGACGGTTCAAAACATCACGTTCACCGAGTACCTAGTAAATCCGATAACATATTACTAAAGAAGGTTCAAAGCTGCAAGCTACCTATCTCGATGCAATAATAACACGTCGAAACTTTCGAATAGAGTTTGCATGCATGAGTCATCGTTCATGTAATTGGTAAACTAAGTTGTTAACCAAGTGGGGGATTGTTAGTATCTTTTCATGTGATTGTGCGGTTCACTGGGGCGTACAAAGTGGTTTTGCAATCCCTTCTGATGATCTTTGTTGGGAAGCCAAACTGGCTAGGTCAGATTGTGTCAATCATGTCGGAAGCGGGGAGGATGAGCTTGAAGAAGAAAGGGATGCACTTCCCGCCCTGGAGGAAGGGCGAGTACATGTGGGCTAAGTGGATGTCCCCGAATGCCCGGCAGAACCGGCGCTTCGATCTCCGACGGACTCATTATTTTATTTTTTATTTCAAAGGTAAAAATGTTATTACAAAATTATATTAGTCTGACGACATCAGTGAGAGGCTAAATAATATACTTATAACAAATTAGAGAGGTTAAAATTGATGTTTTAGAATTAGAAGGATTGAATGATAATTTAAATAAATCAGAAGAGACTCAAGGCAATTATCCCAATGTTTATTGTATTATATAATGAAAACTTTTCCAACAAATTAAACTCAGCGCGCTAAATTGTCGCGCAGCGTTTGTCGCGGAATCAGAATATTTGGGTAGTGGAAGTAAAAAATTCGATGGAAAAAGATGAAAGGCATCTGATGCAAGTAAATGCCAAGACGAAAGCACATGGATGTGAGCAAATTGTCCAAGTCAACTCCGGTCGTTTATACAGTCTAGAATTTTTCACTTTTTATGTATTTGAAATAATTAGTCTTACTTTAATGAGCGTCCAATTGTCGTTCTCAAAGCAATTAGAATGGAGGACCAGGAATGGTAGTATAAAGGATTGCAAAAAAATATTAAAAAATTCGTTACTATATGTTATGTCATAAAAGTCTGTTAAAAACACTAGACTACCTAATCATTATTTACTATTAAATTTATTTGAATTCACGAATACTGTAATTTTAGATCGTAATGAAAATTTGAAAATTAGTTAATAAGCAGGCATTCTTAATTAAAATGATATTTTTAATTTTCACTTAAATTCTATTTAATTATTAGATCATTTCTTAGATAATTTCATAGCAAGAATGTTCTCATTTAGCAAAACCTTTATAAAGTGTGTAAAATAATATCTTTAAAATTATGATTTTTCAACTGATAATTTTTTTGGATTAATTATCCTAAGGTTTTTGAACTATTGACGATTTTGTAATAGGGTCCCTGTGTAATTTGAATAAGATATAAGACCCCCGCTTTATAACGAAATATTGTTATAAGGTCCCCGGTTACCGGAATCCCATATTTCCTCCGGCGGGGAGTCATTCGAAAAGACCAAAATATCCCTTGGTCAAAATTAAGTTCACCAAGTAAAAAAATTGACTTTCACCTAGTTGCAACTTACCTTTACTTTTTCGAAAAAATCCTCCTCCCTTCGACTCCCTTCCACTCCTTTCAACCCCCTTCAACCGCCGTGACAATTCTGGCAACGGCGAACCCTAGCACGAAGAACCCAGCCTCCACGAACCCTTAAGGAACCAAGTGACGAAGGAACCCAGTCACGAAGAACCCAGCCTCCACGAACCCAAGCATCCACGAAGCTAAGTATCCACGAATCGAAGACTCTACGAACCCAAGCCAATACGAGCCAAGCCTATTTAGGATGAACCCCAACTCCGCACGGTAAGTTGTTCACTTTGCATGTGGCCAGTATTTGATTTTTTTTACTTGGTGGACTTAATTTTGACCGAGGGGTATTTTGGTCTTTTTGAAGGACTCCCCGCCGGAGGAAATAAGGGATTCCGGTGACCGGAGACCTTATAACAATATTTCGTTATAAAGCGGGGCTCTTATATCTTATTCAAATTACACAGGGACCCTATTACAAAATCGTCAATAGTTCAGGGACCTTAGGGTAATTAATCCATTATTTTTTGATTTCCTATCAAAATTATTATTAATATTTAATAAATTATTTATCTTAGTAACTAGTATTTTTTATAAGATTTTAGTAATAAGTCTCTCTTATAACTTATGCATAATATATTTTTTTCATAAATTTAGCATGCACAATTTTTTTAATATTTAATTTGTAATAGATTTACTTGATTGATAAATATTATATCACTATTATGTTTAAAATTATTTTCAAATGATCCCTGCCGTCGTCTTATTGTTAAAAAAATACATCAATCAAGTAGTGCATTTGTATGATGCTATAAGCTAGATTTTATGTGACTTGAATATAGACAAAATAATATTTTTGGTATTTAAATATTTGTTGATCAAAAATTCAAATTTAAGATTTTTTTTAAATAAAAAACCTGTATTTATCTTATATAATAAACTAAATAAACATATTTTTTTAAAGCCCTTGTTGTGTCAAAAGGGCTCTTAAAAAAAAATAGAGTAAATTACCCTCCAGTCCCTCTCCTTTGCTTAAATTACTATTTTTTTCCCTACTGTTTCAAAAATGATGATTTCGTCCTCCAGATTTGATTTAATAGCACTCTAAGGTCCCTGGTGCCGGAATCGGAAAAAAACTCCGGCGACCGGAGACCTGAAATGACCAAATTGGCCCTCCCTCTCCCTCCACTCATCTTTCTTCTCTAACTTCTCTTCCTTCTCCGGTTCTACACGTCGATATGGAGGAAGAGGGAGGGGCAATTTGGTCATTTCAGGTCCCCGGTCGCCGGAATTTTTTTCCGATTCCGGCACCAGGGACCTTAAAGTACTATTAAATCAAATCTGGAGGACGAAATCATCATTTTTGAAACAGCAGGGAAAAAAATAGTAATTTAAGCAAAGAAGAGGGACGGGAGGGCAATTTACCCAAAAAAATATGTGGACTTGAGCTCAACATGTAAGACGGACTATGGTCCCACACAAGGATAGGCGTGAAGCCCGGAAAACAATATGGACATACCGAATTGATTATGGACTTGGTCCAACTGAATGGACTTTGGACTTCAAGTTTGAGCATGAATCAAGAGGATCCGATCCGAAATCTAGTTAATCTACCCCATGTCTTGTAGATTTTTTTTTATCTCAGGAATTTTACACGTGTGTTATTCCTAACCTCAAAATATTGTCTAACTCCAAAATGTTAAAATTTTAATAAACATAAGCGAAAGTCAATCAGCACATAATAATAAAATTTATTCGACAATAGATAATATAATTTTAGTTGTAGAATAAGTAAACAAAATTTGAAACTAAAGATTCCAAAGTTTAATATAGAACCAATTCAAAAAAAAAATTTTAATTTTAAATATTTTCAAGGCAACCAAAGGGATGAAGAGAATTTCTTTTTTTCTTTACTTCATCAGAAAAGTTCGTTACAATATTGTCATTCCCCTACATTTCATTTACAAAGTTGAATGCCGACCGCCGACCGATGTGAAAACAACAGAAATATTCCAGTTAAATCATGTTTACTTCTTCCATCCGTGGCTTTCCTGTTGTGTGTCTCATCTAAAGTGGCATGAGCCTTCTATATTTAAAGAAGCACATAAATGCAGAAAAGATGATGACTCCAATTACTCCTGTGATTATGAGGACCCACTGAAACGCATCTGGGTTGTCAAACAATGATACAGAGAAATTCATACCGAATATGCCAGCCACCACACCGAAAATGGCAACGACAAATGTTGCCGTCGTCAGTAAAAGTTCAAACTGGATCAGTTGGTTTCTCACATTATCCTGGAATCAAACAACATATGAACCAAACTAGAATTATGATATGAATCAAAAATCATAAATGCCGCTGCATGTTTCACTTCAACGGAATGGAGAAAGTGGGTCACTATTGTTAGATCTATCTAGTCATCTAACATAAAAGCCGCAGCCAAATTTAGTTTCACAGGTACGCAGAAGAGTACAGTACATTGAGGTTGCTACAGGAGCAAATGACTTCCAATAGTGCACTTAAAGGTTGCTTATCGACAAATATCATAAATATCGCCCACTAAATGTTGATCAAACTGTTTCATGACATGTTCGTATATTCTCCCAGCATACACCTAGATTTGCAAGCTACTAAGATACACTGTTCAACATACATGAACCAAGCAGTAGCCATGACATTAATATGAACCGGAAAAGTATTTACCAGCTGAATGTTGATGAAGTCTTCAGTGTCATCAATGTACTCCTTCAACTGCATGAAATAAGGAGAAATAAAATCAAACAATGTTATCCAACACGAGAACACGACATGGCTAAATAGTAGTCTTCCACAGTACCGATGTCAACTTGTTCAAGGTGCTGTCAATGACAACAAAGTATGCCTCTAGCAGCATCTCAAGTTGTTCAATGCTGTCAGTAGTGCTTTCTGAACTCTTCATACTCTCATGTCTGCTTCTAGAAATACTTAAACTCTTCTCAAGCCTCCGTGAATCAGGAGGAGAACGAACAGGAGACACTGGAGCGGAAATAGATGCTCCACCGTCATTTGATCTAAATCCCATCAAGGACTGATCACCATAAAATGAAGACTCCATTCTCAATTTCTTCTCAGTCAGATACATTTCGGCCATATCTCCATCATCGTCCATGAGTTGTTCTATCTCATCCCTAACCTAGAGATCATAAAAATGCTCAAAGAAGTGAGAGGAAAACACAAACCGGCTCCACACTAGGTGATGCAATTATCAAACACTGGAAACCTTCTGAACTCTCCTCGTCAAGGCCACCAGTCTGCTCTTTAGTCTCCGAACACGTTCCAGGTTCAAAGTACTAATCTTCGATGTTAGTTCATCCAGCAACGGATAAGCTTCAATCTCCAACTCTGCTGCCTTTACAAAAGGAGCGATTACCAAAGCTATATTAGCAAATAACAAGAGTTCACAGGTAACAGATGAATGGATCATCATACAAATGACGCATCATTAGACATGCATATCTGCACACTGACACGGACACACACCTGCGAATCAAGGAAGATGCAAGCAGCTTCCAAGGCGACCTCGAGCGCTTTGAACTCGAAAGGCAAGTAATCAGGGGACGAACTCCCAAACTCATTATCAAAACTCCTCAACCCACCACTGCTCCTCCTCCGATTGAACTCACCAGGGCCATCCCCGCCTTGCCAAATGTCGCCCCCCGTAGGCATCAACCTCCTTTGCAGCTCCACCACGTACTGCAGCACATAGCTGTCGAGTGAGTTGAGCAAGAGCACCTCGTCAGCAGTTATGATGCACCGAATCTGCTCCAAATTAACAACAATAGCCTTCTCTCTCCCAAGGATCGTGGACGGGTACACGAACAGTGGGTCCAGCAGGCGCAAGTCACGTGCCGGGAGGTCGCATCGCCTCATCATCGTGAACTTATCCACCTCAATAACCTAAAAATTTATCAAAATTCACTCTAATCAATCCAATCCAATCCAAAAGCAACTAAAACAATTCAATTATTACAATTAACAATTAACAATTGTGTGTGGGGGCCACACCTGGGAGTTACCGGAGGAGTCGACGCGGATCCACGAGCGGAGCCCCTGTCCGCGCTTCTTCAGGCCGATGACGTCGACGCCGTGGTGGAACAAGTGGTTCCGGCTTCCGGCGGACGACAAAGACCGGTAGCCGGACGCCGCTGCCTCCCGAAGGTTCATAGCTGAGGCCGGCTTCGGGGGGAGGAGTCGCTCCTTGAGCTCCGCCATCACCTCAACTAACTACTCTTCCACGAACCCGCTCTCTTAGGGTTTGGGAAAATTCTTCACATAACCGTTGTTCGATCAACAATATTATACTGTACTCTTGAATTAAATTAATCGGTTTCGATAATTGTGCGGCGGAGGGGAATCTTAAAGAAGGTCCGACGGGATTTCGGTTACGATGCGAAACGACGACGTTTAGAGGGCGTTTGACGGTGTAATGTAAGTTTCGGGGAAGTTTTTTTTTTTGTTTTTTTTTTTGGAAGGAAAGTTTCGGGGAAGTGGAGAGAGTAACGGAGAAGAAAGGAGAATTGAGCGTGGCGGGTTGTGTGGATGGAGGGGAGACCGATGGAATAATCAATGAAGTTATGTTTGATTATTCAGTAATTATTCAGATACCATATATGATGTTGAGCTAAATTAATGTTAATTGAAATAAAGGCATTACAATTTTTCTTAATTTTTTTACGATAAAATAACTCATCTTAATTCAGTAAGTTGTTATGCCTCTTGCTTTTGTAATGCCTTTCTCTTTTATTTTTATTTGAAGTTCAGTGTTTTTTTTATTGTTTTTCATAATATATGTTTCGGTGTAAGGTATGTTGTGCTTAAAATGACTTCCTAATTTTGGTAGGAGTTTGTTATTCCTCTTAATTAGCACTTTCGTTTAGGGAATATATATTCTAATCTTTAATTTAAAGATAAAAAGTACTTAGTGTCAAATAAAAAAGTCTAAACAAAAATATATAATGTGATTAATTTGGTGAAAAGAGAGGGGGAGAGAGGAAAAAAGAAGAAGATGATTTTGGTTCATAATTTAGTAAATTCATTTGGCATTTCAAGTTTACGTCAATCAAAAGTTACAATAATATTATTTTAGTTAAATAAAACCGCGAACTGAACGTATTGATCTAGTTAACATTTTGATGTACTTAGAAAAACAACTTCACACGACTCTATGTTTATAAATGGAATAGCAAGATTGACATTTTCCAGAGCTAGCCAATCACACTAGGGGATTTATGCACTTTTAGTATAAGATTAAAATATTAAAGGCAGGTGGATTACGACATCAGACAGGCACAACGATGACGTGGCTAACGTACGGGAGAAGAAAGAAACAGGTAGGAAACTTCAAACCAAAAGATTCAGTTCGGGAGGAGTTTTGTCTGGGTCCACACTTTTTGGACCCTCTGTCTGATTGAACCAATTTTAAAATCCTTCATAGTTCATACCCCTCAAAAACTAAATTATTAAAATTCTTCACCGTCCCTCTTGCCGGATATAAATGCTCTTCCCATATACCAAGGACAGATTATTAAACAACATTAAATTAAATAAATTTTAATATAGCATGATAGTAAATTATTTTTGCTAGACCTATGATTTTTTGTTGTTCCACACATTACTTTTAGTTTATGCAGTTTCACAGACTTCGTTTTAAAACATATTATATTTATCACATTTTTTAGTAAAAAATTAATTTAGTCAATTTAGACTAAATTTTAGGACTTTATACGAATTTTAAGTTTTTTTTATTTCTAATTATAATTTTTCCATTTTCGCAAATGTGGAATTTAAATTACCGATTCTTTGAAGAAGATGTTGAATTCGGTACGGAGAGCAATTATTTCAAACTATACGAAGCAATATTGATATTCCAATTATATCAATATTGACATGGTTTGTTTGTTTATATTGACATGTAAAAGTCTTATTTTCAATATGCATTAGATGCTTTCGTTTGTTTTGGGAGGTCTCCTAAACACTTTTCTTCTTTCTCTTCTGCGATTCTTGAATTCAAGAGTAGAACTTGCAAGGACGGAGGCAGGGGCGCAAGCAACTGAGGTCGCGAATGCCGACGAGATGCGAGTTCTCGTCGCCGACAGTAGAGGATAGCAAGAGGAAGAAAAGAGAGTTGGCGTCAACTAGATACAGCCTTACGATACTGCTCTCTTGGAGAGGGCGTGGCAGTGCGACTTCTTCATCCATCGGAGACAGTGACGAAGGTCAGCCTCTCTCTCTCTCTTACTCTTCCCTCCTAGATCCATTGTCAGTCCTCTCTCTTTCTTACATATGCCAATGTTGGTATCTCTGTTGTCAATAGCAGATAGCGCAACATAGCGGTGACCCTCTTAAAATGCTATAGCAGTATGGAGATAGCGGGATAATCATTGCATAAAATAAACATAAGTACTCAAAAATAAAATGACACTGCCATAAATAATAATTAAAATCTAAAAACAATCCAAGATTCATACACTACCAAAAAAAACAACCAGCCAAACCTAAACCAACCAAACCTAGAAAATGGGAGGTACTTTGGGGTTTTCGTGCTGCCCCAAGTGTTGGGATTTTGGGGTATAAGTACTACTAGAAGAGGGAGAGGAGAAATTACCCAGAGCTAAAAGCAGAGGCGACTCAAAGCAGCCAAATGAGAAAGAGGGAGAGGTGACTTACCCTGAGCTAAAAGGAGAAAAAGAGGAGAAGTAGACTTACCCGTTACGTGGCAGCAATGTCGGAGGAGATCTTCGACAAAGAGAAGAAGGAAGAATGAGGGAGAGGGAGAGGCATGAGAGCCAGGGAAGGAGAGGGTTCATTAGGAGGAGAGAAGAATGAATAAAAATTAGGGTTTTTAAAGAGATAAGTGCAAATTTATGTTTTTGCCCTTAATAAAAAATATTTAAAAATTAAGGGCATTTCTGGAATTCTCCATTACATAACAAATAGCGGCCGCTATCCTACTTTTTTGCCATTATTATGGCTTGCTACAGCGACAACGCCACCAATGGTAGCGCTTGGCGGTCAAATGGCATGGCGGGACCATTATTTTTTCTGCTATAGCAACGCTATTGACAATAGAGGTTGGCATACAAAATATGCAAATATGATCGACAAAACATATTAATATTGAAGGACAAAACATATCAATGCTTTCCACTGTTTAATCCATACCATTTAGAATTGGATCTCACTCTAGACAATATCTTGCCCCTTGAAAAAGAGGTATGATTCGTTGACATCGTACCCATAACGCGTTGATTATTATCAAATTTTTAATTACATGTGTAATCATTTGAAAATTCACAAATTTTTTTGGTTTGATATAAAAATGATAAAATTACGCCCAAATATCTTGTAGTTTCATCGATTATTACTTGAGTACTCTATAGTTTCAAAATTGTAAAACAGGTCCAACTTATTTTAATTTTTATCAAAGCCTAGTCCCGAGTTTTGGTTTTAGATTTTTTGTGGCAAACAATGTCATTTATAGCCGATGTGGACTGTCACATAATTTAGACTAAGTTTAACCAATGTTAATGTGGTAAATTTTTTTTTTCGAAAGGAGGCTTAAAACTATTGTATTAATTAAAAAGTAACCATTACAATAAAAGAAAACCAACCAAATACAAGAAAGTTAAAAACAGAAATAGCAATACAACGACATATAGAAGCAATGCAAAATATCTCTGCATGTATCGTGGAAAAGGAGGTAAGCATGGTAGCATTCACACGAGCAAAAGAACAGCTGATCCTAGAGCTATCTTGAACATGTGCCTCCAAAGAGGCAGTTTCCAAAGAGGCTTACGTTATATCCCAGGTATACCTGAAGAAAGGATAGATAACAGTAACCAAGAGCAAATGAGCCACAAGCCTGTAGAAGATAAAAACTATGAACCGGATAAAGCATAAATTTGGAAACATAAAGAACAAATAGAATCACCAAAAATAAGACATGAATGGACCACAGATTGCATGAAAGGAATTTATAAAAAGTAGGCCAAAGGAGATGTCGATAGAGATAACCCCTTCTAATCATCCACCGGGGTGAACTCTGACTTGTTGATTGAAGTGCCAGCTCCAGAGGGTGTCGAAAAAATGAGACTTGAAGGGTTGAGGGGTTATGCAGAGGAGCTCCCAAGGTCACACATAAATGAGGCTGAAGGGTTGAAGAGCAAACTCTAGTGGTTGGCCACTAGATCCTAGAGGATTGGGATCTACATTAGAGAGTTTTGGCAAGGTTCATTTTGACAATGATAAGTTCTGACAGCTGCTGATCAGATCTGCAATACTAGAGCTTTAATCGTCAGGATCCAAGAAGTCACTGTAAGGAGGAGGTCAAAAGAGATCTAGTTGGACGTGGGAGAATAGGTAGATTATGGTGCATAGAGGATAAGCTGACCATCGAGTCGAGGAGGAAACTGGTAGTCAGAGAATGTGGTATTGGGAGAAGGGAAGAAGATGTGGATGGTGGTGGAAGGTGATGGATTATGGGTGGTGGTGGCTGCCAGAATAAGAAAATAATAAAAAAGGGTGAAAAAGCCTAGTTTACTCTCACAGGTGAGAAAAGGTGCTCTCAGAGATGAGAGAAAAGTGTGGAAGGAGAGTTAATGTGGTAATAGGTAAACTATCAAAATAATACCAAATTTATTCATATTTTTTAAAACTTCTCTGGTATCTCTCTCGTCTTCTTCTTCTACCACACCTCCCTCATAACCAACAAACAGCCCCTCCTTCTATAACCCTTTCTTGCCTGCCACAACCTTATTGAAGGCAAGGTTACTAATAGACTGATCATAAACCACACTACTTTATACTGAAGTAAACAAGCTACCACCATTCACAGAGGTCCTCTTCACATACCAATAGTCAACAATACCCAAATTATGATTCAAAAAGTATGATCCCAACTTGATCCTTCCTTGTAGCGATGTGGTAGTGGCTCATGGACTAGTCTGTGAGAGGGACACCAAGTTTGTGGGGCTCTAGCTGAACACCTGCAAGGTGTTTTCGAAAATGCCACAGAGAAACCCTTCGCTGCCAGATAAAGCAGCCAATGCTAGAATCCTAGAGTCTGACTCTATGGCATTAGTAGAGGAGAAAGACGGTGAGATCGCATCCCTCCCCAGCCCTGTCATGCCTCCTCATCAATGTTGTCATCTTTTCATCCATCTCCAAATTCAACCACCCAATCATCGCCCCATTTGTGTTCTCTCCATAGCCCTATTACCTCCTTGCCTACATCATCAACTTCATCCTTCAGCTTCAGATCTGATTAGCGAATACAAAAAGTAGTAGAGTGGGGATGATGCGAATCAAGTACGATGGCAGGGCTAGAGATAATAGGGAGAGAAGTGGGTGAGGGAGTTTTGCGGTGACAATTTTAGCCAAACATGAGAAGACGAGGAGCTCAGCCTCGTCGTCATCCTCCTCTATGAGTGAGAGCAACTTGGGGATAATGGGGAGGGTCGACGCGGGCATTGGGGACAAGGAGGAGGCCTTAGGGTGGTGACATTGAAAGAGTTACGTTGGAGATAAAATCTATTACGTTTAGTTACTTATCTTCTCTTACCAATTCCTACCTTTTGTATTTAGATTTCATACGCATTTTCCTTCTAATTTCTAATAGTTAGTTAGCTAAACTTTAGGGCCAAGTTTCTTGTTTGTACTTTGGCTATTAAAAGCCACACACTATGTTGAATAAACTAGCGGCCTATATTCATGAAATTCTACATGGTATCCAAGTAGACATCCGATACCAAGCTCTACCAAAATTAAGCCATCTACCTGCCACATGTTTTAATCCCTACTAAAATAAATGATGGCTGCAAGGAATGTTAACTGGTTGGCTAACAACATGCCATCCCCTTACTTTCTCCACCCTTAAAATAATCACGATCAACTAAATTAAATGAGTTGCTCAATGAGAGAATCTATACTGATTGGGTTGGTAAGATGACCAATTTCCTCTTGGAAAAAAATAAACTAGGGTTTATTGACAGAACCATCGCCAAGCTGTAGGCAACCTCAATAGATTATAATATCTGGATGTGTTGTGATGTGATGGTCAAAGGCTGGCTTGGCATCTCAATTGATAAGGAAGTTTGTAGGAGTATTCGCTATGCCAAAATAACTCGCGAGATGTGGGTTGATCTTAAAGAGAGATTTGGTAAGTGTAGCGCTCCCAGAGCTTATGATTTGCGAAGTTTAGTGTTGCTATTACATCAAGATAAAATGACTATCTTGGCTTATGATGAGTGTCAAAAACACTCATTATTCATACCCCTTTAGTATGTCGTTCTTAGTGTTTTTAGGTTGATTTAGTTGTGTTTTAGTTGTCTTAGTTTTAGTTTTCCTTCTTTGTGTCTTTATGTTGATTTTATCATTTTTAATTAAGTTTGCTTATTTTTAGGAGCTTATTCGAGGAGAGGTGAAGGATGATCGACTGCACATGCGAAGCCACAGACAAGAGGGAAGTCATGAAGCTAAGGAATTTGATGCATTGATTTCTGGCGCACGCCAAGCTCTTTGGCGCATGCCACGTAGCTATTGCAAGAACGACAGATCACTCAGACGACCATTTTGACTCAGTAAAGCAAAATCGTGAAGGCTGGCGCATGCCAGGTTCACTTGGCACACGCCAGACCAGACGGACAGAAGTGGAATAAAAGTTGAGTGTTGGACAAACAAATGCATGAAGTGACAAAGGTGGTTTAAACTTTGTGAAAGCAAGGGGACAAGTTT
Source organism: Hypericum perforatum (assembly GCA_012979155.1). Classification (NCBI taxonomy): domain Eukaryota; kingdom Viridiplantae; phylum Streptophyta; class Magnoliopsida; order Malpighiales; family Hypericaceae; genus Hypericum; species Hypericum perforatum. The sequence goes on along the minus strand of SOPF01026328.1, from coordinate 13,532 downwards.
GGCACACTTTTAGGATATTTTTAGGTTAGATAAGTGATGCATGTGAGAACATGCATTCGTTTAGCTTTAGTTTGTTAAGTTTTTATCATGTTTTAGGAAATGTTTAGTTGAGCTTCGTCTATATTTTTTTTAATTTAGTTTGTTTTGTCAAGAAGAAGTTTGTCTGTAGCTTTTGTGTGTTTTGTAGGTGTGTCGGAGCATTCGAGGACTTGGAGCAAAGATCGGTGGATTTGTGCAATGAGTTGGGTGACGAGTAGATGCTTGAAGGCAAGAGAACAAAGAGGGGCAGAATGCAAGGCCAGCGAACGCTGGCCACCCAGCGTTCGCTGGGCTAGCTTGAGGAGGAGAAGCGAGAAAGAGAAGAAAGGGGCAGTAGCTTACCCCAGCGTACGCTGGCTTCCCAGCGTATGCTGGCCTCGTCCGAGCCAGAAGAAGAGAAAGAAGCAAAAAGGGGCAGAATGCAACTCCAGCGTGTGCTGGCTTCCCAGCGTACTCTGGACCCCGATAGAGAACTTAAAGAAATACCTCACCAAACTTCCCACTTGACTTGGTCTATTGCTGGGTGGCAAGCACTCACGGGAGAGGACAAGAGGGGGAGTAGGCTGCCATTGTAACATAACTTGGAGGAGGAAAAGAAGATCATGAAGAGCTTAGAATAGAAACCTCCAAGCTAGAACTTGATTTTTAGATTTCATTTTATGTTCTTGTGTTGTTCTTAAGAGTTCCATAACAACTTTGGATTTGGTTTCATCAAGGTACTTTCCTTTACTTGGTTCTTAAGATTATTTCTTTTGTTGAAGTTCTTATTTATTTCCAACTCAATGAATGCTTTTTCGATGATCAAGGATGACAATTTGGTTTAGATCATAGCTTTCATACGCTTTTCTCAACTTGATATTGTTAATGAATCTAGGCCTGACAAACTTAGGTTTGTGGTGATATCGAGTTTGTAGTTTAGAAGTGTCGTTAAAAGATTGAGATTGATAACCTTGAGATTTTGCGACATTAGTGGTAGTAATAGTGTTAGATCATCAACCCAACGATCTGTTCGCTTAGCTTAAGATCTAGGAACGCATAAACTGGTACTTGACGAACAACTTTCATCCGTTATTCCCTGTGGAGACGATCATACTTATCACGATATTACTCATGCGATCGTGTAATTCTTGTACGTATAATTGATCCTAGTTGGACACGCATCAAGTTTTTGGCTCCGTTGCCAGGGAATTTTGAGTTTGAAAATTGTTTTCGTTAATATTGGAACTAGTGTTCTTAATTTTGAGACTAAGCTTTATTACTTGTTTCATTGTTACTTGTTGCATTTAATCCTCTCTGTTGAGTGTCATAGTACCATACAAGTACAGGAGGTGAATGCCAAATACTCGTCGTAAGAACCAACCTCTTCTTGAGCAAGATTTGGAGATTGAGCGAACTATTCGACGAATCTGGAGAAGAAACTTGCATATAGAAGAGATGGGTGATCGACAAGTAGTTCTTGCCGCCATGAGACACAAGTCATACCTAAGGCTTGTTGACCTTTGATCAAGCATTGAGTATCCAACCGTGGAGGCGAACAATTTCGAGATCAAGAGCAACCTCTTTTCAATGGTTGAAAAAGACCAATTTGGAGGTTATCCCTCAGAAAATCCAGCAAAGCACATCCGAAACTTTGAGGATCATTGTTCGACAGTGAAGTACAATGGTGTCACACCAGGTGCCATCAAGCTTCGACTGTTCAAGTATAGCTTGAAAGATGATGCTAGGGAGTGGGTAGATTCATTTCCAGCCGGCACCTTCACAACATGGGACGAGCTTGCCAACAAGTTCTTAAAAAAGCATTATCCTCTAGGTAAAACCACTCAACTGCGTAATAAGATTTCTCAATTTAAACAGCTAGGTGGTGAATCGTTGCACGAGGCTTGGCATTGCTTCAAGAGATTACTTCGCGAATGCCACATCATCAGATACCTGAATGGATGCTTATCCAAACATTTTACAATGGATGTGAGCCACAAATTTGAGTTAACCTAGATGCAGTGGCTGGAGGAGATTTAACAAACAAGTCAGAAGCTGATGGTTTCCAAATCATTGAAGCCATGGCAACTAACAACCACGATTGGGGAGATCGAACCGAGAGAAGAAGAGTTGCTAGTGTACAAGACAATGATGAGGTAAATGCTTTGAAAGCATAAGTTGCAACACTTACACAACTGGTGCAAGGATTAATGTCATTGCAAGCAACTTCATCTTCTTTGGTTTGTGAAATTTGTACTGGATCACATAGCACGGATAGTTGTTCATTTATCGCTGAGCCTGTCAATTTTGTGGGAAATACCAATTGGTATAATGATCCATATTCCAGTACGTATAATCCGGGTTGGAGAAACCACCCAAATTTTTCATGGAAGAACAATACAGGACAGCAGGTACCTCAACATTCGAGACCGTCTTACAGAGGTGAGAATGTACAAGGTCCTCTACCTCAGCAATTTCAACCATATCAACAAAGGTGGCAGCAACAAGGACCACTGCTGCAAGATCGTCGAGGAGAGGATGAGTTGCACAAGCAAGTGTTGAGCCATAAAGCAACCATTCGAAATCTTGAAGTGCAAATCAGTCAGCTGACGATGAAACTTAATGCACGACCACCAGGCACTCTTCCAAGCAACACCGAAGCTCCTCCCACAGAGATTGAGCATTGTAATGCCATCACAACTAGAAGTGGTTTGGACTTGGGGAAGAATATGGTGAAGACTCAAATAACCCCTCCATCAAGAAAGATAGTTGCGGAAGAGGAAGATGAGCTATAAGTGATTCCTATTGTTGGAGAAAAAGATAAGTCATCTGAGGAAGCAATCAAGCCAACAGCAAAAGGGGTACAGCCATGAACCCCAACGGATGCTGGACAACCAGCATACGCTGGGCTTGTCCGAGAAAGAAGACCATTTGGGCAGTAGCCAAGGCCAGTGGACGCTGGATAACCAGCATATGCTGGGTATGCATTCTGGAAGAAAAGAGGAAAGAAGGCAGCCCGAGAGAAAGGAGGAAAGAAAATACCCTCCACCATCATTTCTTCAAAGGATGAACAAGTAAGTCTCGCACCCGAGCTACCAGAAGTTTTTAGAGCTTTTTAAGAATCTCCACATCAACATACCATTCTTTGATGCTTTTGAGCAAATGCCTACTTATCAAAAGTGGATCAAAGAATTTATTTCAAAGAAGAAAAGTATCGATGACTTTGAAGTCATTCCCTTGACTTGAGGATATAGTGCAGTGTTATCCAAGGATCTCCCTCAGAAGATGAAGGATCCCGGAAGTTTCACTATTCCATGCACTATAGGAGATCAAAATTTTAAGAAGGCATTGATCGATCTTGGTTCTAGCATCAACCTCATGCCATTCTCCATATTTCAGAAGCTTGGGTTGGGAGACATACAACCAACATCAGTAGTCCTTCAGCTTGCAGACAGGTCAATGGCAATGTCAATGGGAATGATTGAGAATGTGCTCGTAAAAGTTGATACTTTGCTCTTTCCGATGGACTTCATTGTCATGGAGATGGAAGAAGACTGTGATGTTCCGCTTCTCCTTGGACGTCCATTCTTGGCCACAGGAAAAACAAGTATTGATGTGGAAAAGGGAGAGTTACGATTCAAGATCCATGATGATGAAGTCATTTTCAACATGTTTGAAGCAGCCAAGTGCCCTACCAGTGATAGTGACTACTACAAAATTGATGTCATAGACAAGCTAGTGGCCAAGTACGATGAGGAGGATCAAACAATAGCAGTCCAGGAAATGAAGATGGAGGTAGAAGATCCAGATTTTAGAGATTAAGTATCAGGGGTGCGCAAAACAAAATCATTTGAGCCATGTGATACACCATGGCCCAAGCTAAAACCACATGTCATCCCATTACCAAAATTAGAGCATAAACCACCACCAAGTCATTTGAGGTATAATTATTTGAGTAGAGATAATAAACAACCTAATATTATGTCTATATCTCTTACTCATGAACAGAAGGAAAAATTACCAAGAGTCTGAATGCGCAATGATGACACTAAGAAAAAATTCGAGACAAACGACAAGTGCTTGCAGGTAAACCAAGCTACTTATATTGACCTGCAAGGATCATGGGCAAGACTCGATGACCCAGGACCTTGGTGATCAATGACTACCGTCAAGCTAACGACGTTAACTTAGAACTACATTCTTCTTTTTCACTCAATCTTTTTGAATTTTGAGTCACTCGTCCGAGTTTTCCTGAGTTTGTGGGTTTCTAGGGGAATGTACATATGGTTACCCTCAAACAATATGTTGTTTTGTCAGTTTTACAGATCAACAGCTTGTCCGGGAGCAAAACACAAGCCTGGGATAGAAGCTGACCCCAGCGTACGCTGGCTTCCCAGCGTAGGCTGGCCATGTTTGGGAGAAAACATGCAAGGGGCAAAATCGAACCCCAGCATACGCTGGCCTCCCAGCGTACGCTGGCCTCAGCATCTGGTCCTCTGCAGCCCAAACTTCAACTTCAGTTTTCTCCCTCATACAAACTTCGATTTCAAAACCGTCGAATCCTGGGCATCCCTAATCGACATATCTACCTTTCGGAGTATCATTAAGCTCCATATCTCAACAACCACCTACGGGAGAAAGCTCAAGCTTACATCCACCTTAACTGGTCGACCTTACCTAAAGAAATATCAAGAGAACCAGGCCTTCAACCGCGCTCAATAGGAATAGCTTGGGAAACACCTCCAACAACCACCACCATCTCCTTGAACAGGCTTTATCTTCTCCTTAACTTATTTTATTTTGTATTTATGTATTTAGATTTCTTCGTCTTGTGACTTGTATGTTTAACTCCACACATTGAGGATAATGTGTCTTTTAAGTGTGGGGGTGTGTGCATTTTGTGATGTGTTATACTTCTCGTCCTTGTTGAGATGTGTTGATCTTGCTGTGCCTTTTGTTATTTTGTTTTACGCATGTGATCGAGTCTGTTTTATGTGTGTTTTGTGTTTTTGATTGAAGTGTGTTAGAGTCTTTTGCAAATGATGAAAATCCTCAGAAATTTTGAACTTTTTGTCATAGGAAAAACTCCATATCATGCATTCAACACTCTTGAGCAAAGTGAATTTTAAGACATATGCAATTATATCCTCGTTCATTTAGGCTAGTCGTTACACCCGGTAGACTAGACTAGAGAATTAACAAGTAACCTTGTGAGATTTTTGAGTCGATGGTGAGGACAACCTATTCTCATTTTATTCATGAGGTGTGTGCATAGTTTGAGCAATGAGAGTGTTACAAGATTACCTTGCATACTCAATAAGGTAGAGAGTATCGAGGGCCATTTTGTCATAAGCCTAGAGCCGTAGAGCCAAAAACCCAATCTTATCCATTGCATACCCCTTTGAGCTTGAGCTTATTCATTGAAATATTATATGTAAGCTATTATATAACCTTTGTTCATGAACTTCCCCACCTTTGACTATCCGTCCGAGGAAGCTTTAGGAAAATATTTTTGGGAAATTTGTGTAAGGGTTCATTTAATAGTATAGCTTGGAGGGTGCTTTATCATATGAGGGTTGCGGGTAGTTAAGACCATGAGAGTGTTAAAGGCTTGACTTGCAAAAAGAAAAAAATAGTATGCCTTGTACTTAAAAAAAATCAAAAGGGAAAATGAAAAGAAAGAAAGAATTGAGCATGAAAGTTAAGAAAAGTACAAGGAACTAAGTGAGCAAGTCGAACAAAATAAAATGGTCTTTAGGATTTGGGTTATAATGGGAATGAGTGATCAAGAGAAAAAGGTGAGATATGTAGAATAGACAAGAGTTAGAAATTTAAATTTAGCTTCTCAGATTGGGTGGTTTAGTTAATACCCATACATATATCTTCTTACCTTTACCTTTAGCCCCATTATGACCCAATAAAAGTCCCTCCTATGGCATAATCTACTTTGTTTCGAGTGTGCTTTGGTATGAAGTTTAACATTTTCAGACCTTGAATGTGCATACGAGAGTAGGATAGTTGACCACTATACACTTGTGAGTTTAAATCAATCCTATCCTACGAGTGGTTAGCTCTCTAGTCCAGAACACTAGGTGTGAAAACTTGATTAAATGATTGAGGGTATAAATATTTATTGCTTTTGTATTCATAATGCTCAAGGGTGTGATGTGTGTGATTGCGGGGATGATCTTGTGATGAATGTTTGAATTCTGAGAGGCTGGTTTTCTGATGAACTTTACTTGGGGACAAGCAAAGAAATAAGTGTAGGGGTGTGATGCATGTGAGAACATGCATTCGTTTAGCTTTAGTTTGTTAAGTTTTTGTCATGTTTTAGGAAATGTTTAGTTGAGTCTCGTCTATATTTTTTTAATTTAGTTTGTTTTGTCAAGGAGAAGTTTGTCTGTTGCTTTTGTGTGTTTTGTAGGTGTGTCGGAGTATTCGAGGACTTGGAGCAAAGATCGGTGGATTTGTGCAATGAGTTGGGTGACGAGTAGATGCTTGAAGGCAAGAGAACAAAGAGGGGCAGAATGCAAGGCCAGCGAACGCTGGCCACCCAGCGTTCGCTGGGCTAGCTTGAGGAGGAGAAGCGAGAAAGAGAAGAAAGGGGCAGTAGCTTACCCCAGCATACGCTGGCTACCCAGCGTACGCTGGCCTCGTCCGAGCCAGAAGAAGAGAAAGAAGCAAAAAGGGGCAGAATGCAACCCCAGCGTATACTGGCTTCCCAGCGTACTCTGGCCCCCGATAGAGAACTTAAAAAAATACCTCACCAAACTTCCCACTTGACTTGGTCTATTGCTTGGGTGGCAAGTACTCACAGGAGAGGACAAGAGGGGGAGTAGGCTGCCATTGTAACATAACTTGGAGGAGGAAAAGAAGATCATGAAGAGCTTAGAATAGAAACCTCCAAGCTAGAACTTGATTTTTAGATTTCATTTTATGTTCTTGTGTTGTTCTTAAGAGTTCCATAACAACTTTGGATTTGGTTTCATCAAGGTACTTTCCTTTACTTGGTTCTTAAGATTATTTCTTTTGTTGAAGTTCTTATTTATTTCCAACTCAATGAATGCTTTTTCGATGATCAAGGATGACAACTTGGTTTAGATCATAGCTTTCATACACTTATCTCAACTTGATATTGTTAATGAATCTAGGCCTGACAAACTTAGGTTCATAGTGATATCGAGTTTGTAGTTTAGAAGTGTCGTTAAAAGATTGAGATTGACAACCTTGAGATTTTGCGACATCAGTGATAGTAATAGTGTTAGATCATCAACCCAACGATCTGTTCGCTTAGCTTAAGATCTAGGAACGCATAAACTGGTACTTTACGAATAACTTTCATCCGTTATTCCCTGTAGAGACGATCCTACTTATCACGATATTACTTATGCGATCGTGTAATTCTTGCACGTATAATTGATCCTAGTTGGACACGCATCAATAAGTTATTAGATAAGTTATATTAGATATTTAGTTTACTATTCCTTTAGTTAGTTAGTATATTAGGTAGTTTTGGTCTAAAAACACAAGTGTGGTTCATGTGGGACATTTGTGGTTAATTTGGTTCATTTGTTCCACCAAAACAAATGTAAATATTTTCTTTTACTTAGAAGAACGTGGACTTGAAGAGTTGGAGCTTGGAGACTTGATAAGTTTCCATTCCTTTCTCTCTTTTGTCTATGTTCATGTTTATTATGTTGAATATAAGTATGTTTGAGTAGTAGTATGAGTTTGGTGCCTTGTTACCCTTAATGTAGCCACTGTATGAGTTGTGTATATTCTTGTATGTGTTTTTATTAACGTGCTTAATCCTATTGCTTAGACTTGCTTGATCACCAAGCCTTAGTAGCTAGATTCGATGATTAGTACTCTTGCTAGGAGAGAAATCTCCTTGGTAACCAACTGATTGTCCTTGGAGTGAAGCTTATAGTTGGTGTTTAACTTAGTTTAGTTGGTTGTAGGTACCTTGCTCATTATCTTATGGTTATGTTATTGGTGTAGGTATCTTGCTCATTATTAGCTTATAAGTTGTAATATTGTGTTTTATATACAAACCTTGCATATGTTAGTTATGACCTTTATATCAAATCTTTAGAGTTTAGATCACAAATGTTCATCAACAAACTTCGTAATATGATCCTAGTTAAGTAAGTAAACCTTAGAGTAGGTCTAACAACTCAATCTATGTGGATCGACAACCCTACTTATTCTTATTGCAATCTGTCCTCTGCAAACTTGTGCTGACTTGGTGTATGCCAGCTCTACTTGGCGCGCGCCAGGTTGTTCGTTCATGAGAAAAATGGCACGCCAGCTGAAGTTGGCGTGTGCCATAATGTGAATTTTGTCTAAAGTTGGCGCACGCCAACTGTGTCTGACGCACGCCAGACTGACCAAAAGAACAAACGATCAAACATCCTTTCTTGGGTAGAATCAAGATAGAACAAAAGAACAAGTGGAATCGCACATGCAGATAGCTGCATTGATGCCCCAGTCAAGAAGTACGGAAGTACGGCAGTTGTTCAATTGGCACCATTGCTGGGGATTGAGATCTTAGACTCTCAATTCGGTTTACAAACTTGGATCACTATATATATTAGTATATTTTTATTTTTATTTTTAGTATATTATCTTTTATTTTAATTTTCTTGATTATTCGTTTATGTTTTGACCAAGTAACTTGTCTTGCTTGACAAATTACATGCATGTCATTAACCCGTTCAACCAATATTTTTCATTGGAGATTGAAGAAGAAATAATGCAATTAGAAAGGTCATTTCGTAGGAAGAGAAGAGAAAAAGATAGAATGGATCAAAGGCAAGAGGGTCAAGGGGATGGAGTTCATGCCCCTAGACATTCTCTAATGGACCATGGGAGACCAACTTACGAAGGAGCAAAAACTGGAATCCAATGGCTAGCTGTCGAAGCTAACCACTTTGAAATTAAGCCAACCGTGATTCATATGCTTCAAGTTTCGGGTCAGTTCTTTGGTTTGCCTAATAAAGATCCCAATGAATACCTGGGGAACTTCATGGAATTAGCTGATAATTTTAAGTATCCTGGAGCGACTGATGATGCCGTTAAGATTAGAATGTTTCCATACACGTTAAGGGATAAGGTTAAACTTTGGTATAAGCAACTTAAGGGTACTCCAATAACCACATGGGAGCAATTAGCAAATGCTTTCTTAGATAAATATTTCCCCTACTCAAAGACTAACAAACTCATTAAGAGATTACAAACTTCGAACAATATGAAGGAGAGTCTTTGAGTGAAATTTGGGAGAGATTTAAGGAGTTGCAACGAAAATGCCTGACCATGGTTTGTCTGAGGAGTCTCTGCTAAAGACATTTTATTTTAGCATGTCGCCATCAATAATGGGAACTGTTGACTCAGCTTCCAATGGAAATTTTCTAAGAAAGGAAAGGATTGAAGTCTTACATATTCTAGAAGAGCTGACAGCAACAAACAGGATAATTACGAATGAGAAGAAAAGACAACCCATTAGAGAGCTAAGGGAGGTAACTGAGCGATGTGAGAGAAGAGGAATGATAGACTTAGATGCTTCCTCGTCTTTTCAAGCACAATTAGACTTGATGGCAAAGCAATTGCGTGATTTGACTCTAAACAAAGTTGATGCTGTTGCCTTATAACAACATTGTGAAGCTTGTGGCAATTCTGGCCACGAGATTAGTCAATGTGCAATGATGAGCCAATCTACAGAGCAGGTCAACTTTGTGAGTGGTCAAGGACAAGGGGGAAACCGAATGGTAAACAACTCATGTTCCTTTGCATATAATCCTGGTTAGAGAAACCACCCTAACTTCTCATGGAAAGAGAGAAACAACGATGACAGTATGGCAATCATTCCTGATAAAAGAATGCCATTACATGTCTCGCAACAAGGACTACCACCTGGTTTTCAACTACGTGGGTTCTTAGGAGAAAGAATGGTAGCACTCGAGGATAGATTTGACAAGGTTGAGAAATTCATCCAAAAATCTGGAGACTCATCCAACAACCAAAGTCAAATCTTGAAGGCATTAGCAGCCCAGGAAGCAAGGCAGAACAATTTGGAGTAGTTTCTTAAAGGTCAAGCAACTGCCATGCGTAACATGGAAGTACACTTAGGGAAATTGCTAAAACAAATACACATAGAGCATCTGGCTCTCTCCCAAGTTCTACTGAGAAAAATCCCCGCGGCCAAGTTAATGCAATCACCTTAAGAAGTGGCAAGGAATTAGCTTCTCAAAAAGTCAAAGAGAATGCTAAACTAATTGACGTGGAAAGTCCAGAAAAAGACAACAAGGAGGAAGCTCTGAAGAAAAAGGACCCGCAAGAAAAAGTTGCAGAGGAAGAAAAAATTTACATACCACCTCCACCAATGGTCCTGATTCTTCCTTATCCTCAGAGGATAAAGAGAAATTCGGGGATGGATAAAAAATTTCTCCGTTTCATGGAGAAAATGAAGAACGTTCAGATTAGCATCTCTTTCCTAAAGATGCTAGATCAAGTACCACACTACGCCAAGTTTCTAAAAGAACTCGTCACTAAGAAGAGGAAATGGGAAGATGGAGAGATGATTACCCTCATGGTTGATTGTAGCTCTCTTATCTCAAAAAATCTTCTGACAAAGCTAAAAGATCCGGGGAGTTTTACAATTCCCTGTTTTATTGGTGAAACTGAGTTTCCAAAATGTCTATGTGATTTAGGTGCAAGTATTAACTTGATGCATTTGTCTATATTCCAAAAACTAGGATTGTGTATTAAGCCAACTTCTATGCTTCTCCAATTGGCAGACCAAACAATTAAGAAACCATACGGTGTGGTTGAGGATGTCCTGGTGAAGATAGACAAATTCATCTTTCTAGTTGACTTTGTGGTTCTGGATTTCTCTGAGAATAAGACCTGTCCACTAATTTACGGAAGACCATTCCTCAACACCGTACATACATTGGTGGATGTGCATAATGGTAAATTGGTACTCAGAATTGGAGACAAGAAGGTTGAGTTTAACATGACAAATGTTATGCGCCATCCACTTGATAAAGGGATGTGCATGAAAATTGATGTGGTAGATGAGTGTATCCTCGAGTTCTACAAGGAGAACATCTCTAGGATTGAGGATAAAGATCTAGAGAGAGTCGCAGAGGATCCTGATGAAAAAGTCAAGGATAAAATTGACAAGAAAGGTCTGCTTGAGGAGCTAGATATTCACTTGAAATATCGTACTCCACCCTCATTTGTAAAAGCTCCTTCCTTAGAACTGAAAGAGCTACCCTCCCATCTGAGTCTTAATAGATGGAGGGAGATTACCGATAATTATATCAAACAAGTTCACTAAAGAAGAAGAAGAGAAAGTGCTCACAGTTGTGAATAAGCGGATTAAGGCCATTACATGGCAAATATCTGACATCAAGGGGATAAGCCTAGAAATTATGATGCACCACATTCACATGGAGGATAGAGCAAGGTCGAGAGTAGACCAACAAAGGAGACTTAATCCAAACATGAAGGAGGTTGTTAAGAAGGAGGTGATTAAACTCCTAGAAGCGGGAATTATCTATCCAATCTCGGATAGTGAGTGGGTTAGCCCAATATATTATGTTCCCAAGAAAAGAGGAATGACAGTTGTGATCAACGAGGAAGGGGAGCTCATTCCAACAAGTACTGTTACTAGATGGAGAGTATGCATTGATTACCGTAAATTGAATGATGCTACACACAAAGATCATTTCCTACTTCTATTCATTGATTAAATATTAGAAAGGATAGTTGGGTATTCGTATTATTGCTTTTTGGATGGGTACTCTGGGTACAACAAAATTGTAATATACCCTAGAGATTAAGAGAAGACATCTTTCACATGCCCCTTCGATATTTTTGCATATCGCAGAATGCCTTTTGGATTAAGTTGTGCCCCAGTAATGTTTCAACGTTGCATGGAGTCTATCTTTTGGGAGATGAATGAAAAGATTATGGAAATCTTCATGGATGAATTCTCTGTATTTGGAGACTCATTTGATCACTGTCTTGACAACCTAGATAAAGTACTACAGAGATGTGAGGAAAAGAACCTTGTGCTCAATTGGGAAAAGTGCCATTTTATGGTAGACGAAGGAATAGTCCTTAGGCACAAGATTTCTAGAGCTGGCATGGAAGTCGATAGAGCTAAAATAGAGGCAATAGAAAAAATGGATGCACCAACAACAGTTAAAGGAGTTAGAGCATTTCTGGGTCATGTCGGATTTTACAGAAGATTCATCAAGAACTTTTCTCTAATTGCTAAACCTCTAACAAATTTGTTGGTCAAGGATGTATCCTTTAACTTTGATGAGCACTGTCTTAAGGCATTTGATGCTCTCAAGAAAGCTCTTATCACAGCTCCAGTGATTTTATCACTGAACTGGAAACTTCCATTTGAAATGATGTGTAACGCAAATGATCTAGCTTTGGGTTGTGTGCTTGGACAAAAGAAAGAGGGAAAGCTACATGCCATTAACTATGCTAGTAGAGTACTATCAGGAGCTCAACTCAACTATACAACCACAGAGAAAGAGATGTTTGCGGTTGTCTATGCATGCGACAAATTCAGACCGTACTTACTTGGTTTGAAAGTTATAATCTACACTGACCATGCAGCTTTGAGATATCTTTTCTCAAAGCAAGATGCTAAACCTCGCTTGATGCGCTGGATTTTGTTACTACAAGAATTTGACTTGTCCATTAAGGATAAGAAAGGAGTAGAAAATATTGTCGCAGATCATCTCTCTAGGTTAGAGAAAAGCGACGGTGTAGAGATTGAAAGGAACATTCAAGAAGAGTTTCTCGATGAAACTCTTATGCTAATGAGTTGAGTAGATGCTCCCTGGTATGCTGGTTATACCAACTTCTTGGTTGGAGGTATTATTCCTCCAGATCTGAGTTATCCCCAAATGAAGAAATTTATACGGGATGTTTGGATATATGTTTGGGATGATCCTTACCTATTCAAAAGGTGTAATGATAGGGTACTTTGATGTTGCATTGCTAGTTGGGAAGTAGCAAATATTTTAGAGCAATGCTATAACACTCCCTACTTGGGTCATTATGGAGCTTCAAGAACTGCATCTCGAGTCTTCGAATGCGGTTTCTATTGGCCTTTCTTCTTCAAGGATGCATGTAGTTATGTTGAGCAGTGTGACCACTGATGTGTGTGTAAACACATGTCACATTTACGATAGATTTGACGCATTTTAGTTACAGTTTTAGAGTAATTTGAGTCGTGATTCGTATGTCATTTATGTTATTTGATCAGGATGATTCGAGAGTGAGAAACTGATTTATTTTGTGTGTTTGTAGGCATTCGAAAGTATAAGGAAAGCAGGACAAGAATCGGGGCCGTCCTAAGAAGAATTATCAAAGTATGGGAAGGATTAGTACGAGCCCAGTGGGCACTCGAAGCCCCAGTGTTCGCTCGAAGGATCCAGCGAGAAGAACTCATCCAAGCCGAGGGGCCACTCGATGCCCAAGTGCTCTCT